>RCUC01151350.1:0-44925 GCA_003697995.1 Taxidea taxus jeffersonii
CTTTCTTTTGCCCCTAAGTATATGGTAGTTGTAGCAGTAATAAGAAAGTGATAACATAGGATATTGTGGCAGGACTGTGTTAAAATGTGTCTGTGTGTC
Source organism: Taxidea taxus jeffersonii (assembly GCA_003697995.1). Taxonomy (NCBI): domain Eukaryota; kingdom Metazoa; phylum Chordata; class Mammalia; order Carnivora; family Mustelidae; genus Taxidea; species Taxidea taxus. Next base: position 100 of record RCUC01151350.1, read on the forward strand.
TAGCTCTCCTGATGAATGAAATAAAAAATTATAGGCCTATATCCTGGCCAAACTATGCCTATCATAACACATTTTAAGGACATACCAAAGATATTGGTATGGTCTTAGGACTTGGTTTCATGAAACAAAGTTCTAATACTTAGATAAGGCTTTTGAATATTTTCTTGTGTATATATTACTTTTTAATATGAAGCCCTTATGTCTGGATTCTATTGTTACAGAATAAGTAGTGTGTTTGTATTATTGATGTCATTTTTAAGGTCACCAAAATACAGAAAACATATATTAAAAATAAGTATCATGTAGTATTTTTGTGAACTAAAAAGAATGTATTTGAGTCCTAAATTGTACCTAATATTTCTTTATTTTGCTTTAGGTTACATACTTAATTACATATGATGCTTTGAAAAAAGTGGGTGAAATTATTTTATGTGTGCATGTGTGTGCATGTATAAAATGCACATATGCAGATCTGTATACATATGGTATATCAATGCATATCATCTATGTTTATATTGTATACATGCATAATGAGATGCTTAGTAAAATTAATTCAAAGAAGGATGCTTCATTATATATAGAAGCAACAGGTAAATTATCTTTAGAGTCAGGCATATCTGGGTTTAAATCCTAACTCCACTGCTTATGAGCTGTGTGCATGGAAAACACAGATGCACTAAATATATTTACATATATATTTATGCATTATATATTTACATATGAATGCATGTGCACATGTACATTCACATATGTATTTGTGTGTCATATTACATATAGATTTATGAGTTTATATATTATTTTTACCTACTTTCTCAAAAAATAAGGTAGAGTCTGCTCTAGGCAAATATAACAGCAATGGTAGGAAATGAAAATTAATGGACTAATGGCAATGAATGAAGAAAAATGATGAAATTTAATTGAAAGAACTCAACACAGCGATCTAGGGTTACTGAAGATAATTCTCAACCAGAGTGTGTTGAATCTTCTGACTGTTGCTTCCATTAATTGATTATAGACACTCACTATAAACAGGTACAAATAAACCTTGCTTCCAGTATTTCTGAATGATTTTGCTGGATCACAAATTTCTCTGCCTTGTTTCACTTCTGTTATCTCTAGTGATTTTCTGCATTTACAAATGCGATATTATAGCAGTCAATTATGTGTAACCATGTCTTTGAAGAACACTTCAGAATTATATTTATTGTAATTCTTAGTAAATTTCACCTGCCCCAGTTCTTCCTTCTATTCACAAGAATTGGTTATTCTTGTCTCATATTTATTCATAAGCTAGACTTGAACTTGTAATATAATTCATGAAGGCCCTTTTCAAGTTTACTCCTCTTTGGCTTTTAAATAAAAGCTAACATAAAAGTTAAAAATGGCATTTGCCAGTCTTACATACAGATTTTGAAAACCAAGATTCCATTATGTTTTTAATAATGGTATTGCATCTTTACCACTTGTCCGAAATGTCTTGGAGAAGTTTCCCGTTTCATTGGCTTCTTGATTGATTGGATCTTTTTCTCTTTTTTTCTTGATCACCTACCATGTGCTTGTTCTCTCTCTAGTTACAGAGGATACAAAGACAGATGAGGCCACTCACTGTACTCAAGAGTTATATAGTCTGGGAAGCAGGTAAATAGATTCTCAGAGGAATGGTTTCACTTTCTGTATCTGTGGTATATAATATTTCCCCAAATAATTTATTTTTAATACCCCAGTTTTAGGATCACTCACCAGGACATGGGGAATTTTTGATTGCAGAGGTCCAAGTGACTAGTCTCTGACACATGTTAGTTTTTCAGTAATAATATGAAAGGAGGGAAGATGACTGGAAGATTCCTGATACCAATCTTTTTCCCTCTAGGCGTCTCTTAAAAGACCCTGTGGCAGAGAAAGGATGGGTGGTTTGAGTTTTGGGGAAATGAATGTGCTAGGACAAAAAAGGAGAGATTTACATGAAACCCCTACATCTCTATTGTATGACTCCATGGTGCAAACAATGCTTGTTCTATTGTAACTCCTTGCAAGTTATCATGTATTTACTATTAAGTATCACCATTTGTGAAATACATATTTTTAAATATATATAAGGTAGAGGATAGTCTTGTCCATCTGTATGATAATATTTTCCTTGAAGGGTTTAACTGGGCATTTCTGAGTTGTGGAGAAGACTGAGTTGCACAGAAGTGCTCAAAATCTGCAGTCCATCTTATCTGTGGTGAAGCACATGCAGAACAGTCATTACAGATGCACTACTAATGGATGTGAGACCGTGATTTATACAGGGACTTGGTCCCAGAAGAAAATTTCCAGATTTCGTCAGTATGGTAGTGTGTATAGGGAGTTCTCACACATTGGAATGCTCTCTTTCAGATGTGTTGTGGTAGATAAAATTGTTTTGAACCATTGCTTTAGGTTATGCAATTCAGAGTAGACACAGTTATCTGTGACCAAGTGGAACTTTTGTAAAATGTATCATCTTGGGTATTTTATAGCCAGAATTTTGTACTCTGTTTTATTGATTGGTGGATGAGTTGATTGATTGCTTTTTGGCAAACATAAACACAAACTACTCTTCCAGTGGAACAAAAATTATGAACCTTATGTCATTTGAACTTTTGATGACAAACATATAGTGTTATATTTTTGTTGGCTTTCAGAATTTCTGTGTGATCCCTGTAAGTAGAAAATGGGCTTATGTGCAACTTGAGTATTGGCTGAGGTTTTCCACAACCTGGAGAATGTGTGAGTTTGATTCACTAAAATTAGTCTCGTGGTAAGGGCCAAGGAATTAAATATCTGATAATTTTACTAATTTGGAACAGAGTATTTTGATTTGGCTTTCCTCTGGACTTCAAAAGTTTGACTAGCTGTAGTCATTAATCTTGTATTTTTTGTAGTTACAGGCTGTCATGTTACTGCTATAAATTATACTATTTAAAGATATTGTGATTGGAATGTTTATGAAATCAGCTGATAAGTACCACTGAGTTCTCTCTGGTTATTTTGTAGTCATAATGTTTAATTTTTCTGTTTGTTTGTTTCTACTGGCACAATTTCAGATTTTAAAAGAGTCTTGGCAGATGGCCTGAGAGAGGAGATACTTAGGGCCTTGAACTTTAATGGTACACTTGGAAGCTAAGCTGTTTTTTTTAAAAATAGTCAATAATAAATAATAACTTATTATCATTATTCTTGTTGAATTAATTAATTCTTATTGTTTGCATAGCTATATAAAATTAAGACCATTGGTAAGTGACAAAGGAAGAAAACATGAGTTATTTACATTTATCATGTGTTTATTTTGCTCCTCAAAAATGCTACATCAGACTAGTTTAGATTGTGAAAATCTTGAACTAATTAAGAATTTAATTAAAGTTTCCACTGTCTGTCTGTATTATTGTTGGTGGATTAGTCTGTGGTTAAGACCTTTTATAATGTAGATTTATAAGAAGAGATAATTTTTTTATGAAAAATAAGCATGAGTTATAAGAATATATTGACCTAATTACTATTTATCCACCTATAAAACTTGATGTCATACCTTTAGTTGAGGTTTAATATGAATAAGCAATATTGAAAATTATATATCAGATTATATTTCCTTAAATATATAACTGAATAATACCATGCTGATTAAAGTTTTCCAACTGTGCTGCATTATTAACTAGATATAACTGCATTTTACTTTAAAAGGGTACTGTAAAAGTTGTTGAAACTGTTTCTCATAAAATGGGTGCTATGATTATTGAGAGTAAATAATCATTGACATGAAGTCCTCTTTGTATACTACAAGTTCTATTAGAGGGTAGTGAGCAGTAAATGGAAAACACATTGTATGATAATTTATTTGATGTGGGATTAATTTCATTATCCAGACAGAGGCATGTTGTCATTTTACACATTGTTATATTTAATATTTGTTTTTGTAATTTGCATGATTATTTTGGAAAATTGTGACAATAAATGCCAGTGCATAGTTCTCTATTTTTATTATTCCCATTTTATTTTCTAATTAACATCATTGTGAATATGACTTCAAAATGATATTTGAAGCATATGGTTTAATACTATGAAGTCTGATCATGCCAAAAATTACTTCTTTGCAACCAAGTTGCTTTTGTTTGCCACTGAAAACAATTAATTTTCAATATCTTACAATTTTCAAATCTGAAAAAAAAAAAACACATATTCTACCTAATGGGACATTTTAGTTCAGAGGTTCTTTTTTTCTTTTTTCTAAAGGATATCATCTCTCTAGAACTACTGACATTTAAGGCCAGGTTTTTGTGGAATGGTCTTTCAAAATCTTCGTTACGATCATATATCAAAAGATCCAGTCACAGGTTCTTAAAATGAAGTGATTGTAGGTTTTGTCTGAATGAGCAGATTGAATTTTTATTTGAAAAAGAAACCGCTAAATATCCTCTTTCTTTAGAAGAGAGCATGGGTACCAGGTGTGTTGAGAAGGCACTGTGCCTATTTTCCTTGTCCCGTAGTATCAGATGATAATGTGGTGATACGTATATATTAATTATAGAATACATGTTTATATACATATATGTATAATTTATATCCTCTATATAACATAGAATACAAGATATATGATAAAACATTTAGTGAATGTGCATGTATTACAAAATATCTGCCTTTTCCATTTTAATAACTTTAGATATGTTTATAATTTAATTCAACAGCATTTCTCACTTATTTAAAAAATGTGGTTACTGGACTTACTTTCTTACTTCTGAATAATAGATGTGTATGCTAAAACTCTAAAACTGATGTAGTTTCTGCTCTTTTCAGGCATTGTTCTCAGCACTATCCAAATATTAACTCAAGTGCTCTAAACGCTCAGTTTGATGCATTTTGTCATTTTGGGGAGAGCTCTAGTATGTTTGCAGCGTGCCAACCTAATTATGGAAGTCGAAATGGCACCAAGTGACGCACTGTGTGGACATTACTGTCCAACAGATGGCACCAATACAAGATTGGGATCAAACGGGAATCATGAAATAGCCTTAGTGGATTTAACTTCAGGAAGAATCAAGTTCAACAGATAATGGTCGTACTTGCTCTTGATAAGAGGATAGAAAATGATATAGTGTCAGTTTGTTACTGATTAGTTTAGACATCTAGTGTTCTTCCTGTTTTACCTTCATTCTATTTTGTGTAAATTTATGGAAAAATGTGCTATTTAAATTGATTTTAATAAATTGATTTTATTTATTTTATTCAATTTTATTAAATTGATTTTAAGTTATGAATCTATTATAACTTATTGTACATTTGCAACTTTACTTTATGTTGTACCAACAAAGTAGGGTGCAGTACAAAGGAAAAAAAAATCAAGTCCATAGAGAGAGATTGTACTCATTAATTTTCATATTTATTTCAGTCTACACAAGGCACAAAGACATAATTACCCGTTTCTTAGAAGAAATTACTGGAGGCATGGAAGATTTGAAAGAGAGTCTAATTAGGAGAAAAATCATGGTATAGTCAACAAGGATGGAAGCAGTTATGTTATAGGAAGTTGTCTGTTCAAACATCCACAGACAAGTATGTACACTTCAGCAGCCTTATTGCTATAAAACTGATGTATAATAGACCGCACAGAGAGCACACAACTTGATAAATTTTAATGTTTGTGTACACCCACGAAGCATCACCACAAACAAGACAATGAGCATATCTACTTCTCCCAACAGTTTCCTCATGTTTTTTGGTAAGCCAGTTAAAAAAAAAAATGCATACAATATGACTTCATTTATTTAACACTCTAAAAAATGCAAACAGGGGCACCTGGGTGGCTCAGTGGGTTAATCTTCTGCCTTCGGCTCAGGTCATGATCTCAGGATCCTGGGATCCAGCCCCGCATGGGGCTCTCTGCTCAGCGGGGAGCCTGCTTCCTCCCCGCCCCCTCTCTGCCTGCCTCTCTGCCTACTTGTGATCTTTGTCTGTGAAATAAATAAATATAAAATCTTTAAAATAAATAAATAAATGAATAATGCAAACAGATCTATTGTAACAGAAAGAAAATCATTGCCCGTTTGCATTCTTACTCACCGAAGACTTTAAAGATCTAATATCCAGAGACAGGTCTAATGACTAACCAGGTATAATGAAAAAGACACATGAATTTTCCGATTTTATGGAGATTATACTCTTGTTGGACTTAACTAGATTCCATGTAAAATGAACAAACAAAGAAGTTTACATAAAATACTACTGGATCAGGAAAATATCAAATATAATAAGAATAATACCCAAATGAAGAAAGGCAAATATGGTAACAGAGAACAGGAGGTCACAGTCAATGACCATGAGCTGAAGGTTCAAGACAACAGCAGTTCACAAGTCGTCAACACTGACCCAGCTTCTGACCTCAGCTTATTAAGTTTACGTACTTTTATTAAATGAAAAATGAATCACAGCATAGTTTACCTTTAGTAATTCCCAAACTTCACTAGTAAAATGATTCGATTAGAGAGTATTTATTAAAAGTAGAGAATCCTTGGTCTGAGTCTGGCCACTTGAGTCAGAATTTCCTGGAAAGAAACCTAATAATCTGTATTTTTTAAAGATTATTTATTTATTTATTTATTTGACAGAGAGAGAGAGATCACAAGTAGGCAGAGAGGCAGGCAGAGGGAGAGGCAGAAGCAGGCTCTCTGCTGAGCAGAGAGCCCAATGTGGGGCTCGATCCCAGGACCCTGAGATCATGACCTGAGCCTAAGGCAGCCACTTAACGGACTGAACCACCCAGGTGCCCCAACAATCTGTATTTTTAGGGCAAACTGGCCCAGACCTGCCTGGATAACAAGCTCCTAAACATGGTGAATTGTGCATGGGAGAGATAAGTGGTGGTTTCCAGCTGGCAGATAGTGACAACCCACCTAGTCACATTTTGACCTCGGAATCAAATACTAGATATTGTATTTTTTTAAAGTTGTGTGCAAAAAAGCGGATATATTATTCATGTGGAGGGACTTTTGTAGGAAAATAAAAGAAGTGCCTTCTGAAGAAGTTTTAACACATCCATGGACTGTCACAGACTGAGGATTTCAGTGTTGTCTTGTCTATTTTTCTCAAAGCTTTAAGACCCCAAATAGAGGTAAACAAGTCAAATACATGAAGATATGTTATTTTTTTATTTTATTTTTTGAAGATATATGATTTTTAAATACAAATAACCAATACATGAATCAATCTATAATTTAATTTTGTCTACACAAATACGACTGGTTACAGTGATGGATGAATGGTATTTTCTTCTTCCATTTAGCACAGTTCAGTTTTATGTTTTCATCATTCTCTTTTAAAGACATTTTTATAGACATTTTATTCTAAGTGAACTATTAGTCATTTTAACACTTAAAAGTTCAACACATTTTAGTGGAATAAAAAAATCTATGATTATCAAGGAAGTTTACCTCTAATTATTTATTACTGTAGATTCATGAAATTCACTAGACATAGAATATAAAAACATCTTATCTCTATTGGTACTTTGGCTTTATTTAGAGCAGTGACAAGTTCAGAAAAGAGGCTACAAATAATTTTGATTCATGCATGTTGGAAGGCTTAAGGAGTTATGGAGAATCCATTACTGAAGTCTTCTTATACAATTGTCTGCTATTTTACAACTGATGTTATTATAAACAGTATTTTTTGGCACTCACCTTATACTTCATATTATACATATGGAATCATTTCAACCTTGCAAAAAAGATGAGTTTTATCACAATTACTATTTAAATATAAAATGGACATTCATAGAGCTTAAGTAACCTAAGCAGGGCCACATGGCTAGAAAATGGTTGGCTGCTAGGGGATTAGAAGTCAGTTTTGTTTGACTTTAAAGCTATGTGTGTCATGTCACGCTTTCCCATGTGGTGACAGTGTGCCTTAAACTAGGTTTCCACATTTGAAGAGTTAGGTTGGCATGCTTTACAATGATGTCACGGTTTTTTATATCATTGCTCGTGCTATTGCGATATTAGGGATTTCTATATTCTATCATTATCAATAAGTCAGACAGACATCGATTAGCAATTCTTTAACCACTAGACATATATACTAGAATTGAACAATTAAGTAAATGAATGGCAGATGGAGTGCAAGTTTGCAGATAAATAGTGTGGAAGTTGGCAACATCAGTATATACTTACATTTACCTTAATATACATATACATATATATGTATATACATATGTATATATTTATAGATATACACAGGTTGATATAAACACATTTATTTCCTAGCTTTGTAACGAAAGGAGGAGCAATGACACCCCTGTAAGAAGAAATATATCCAGATCTTGGTTTCTAAAAACAATCTCTGTTAAATGAAGCCAACACTCCTAGGAGAAAGGACTGATTCTAGAATTGGGACAGTAAATGCCGGAGGGTAAAAAAAAACAACAACAACAACAAAAAAACAAATAAAACTATTATTGGGGGGGGGAAGCAAACTAACAAACCCACAATGATGGGGGTATGTCAAAGAGACATAGGAGCTAACTGAAAGAGTAATCAATTGTCAAAGCTTTAACAATCTGAATTACAAAATAAAGCATTAGATTTTATACCAAAATGTAAAAAAAAAAAATCTATGTGTTCATATTAGTATAAATAAATGATTAGGGGCACCTGGGTGGCTCAGTGGGTTAAACCTCTGTCTTTGGCTCAGGTCATGATCTCAGGGTCCTGGAATGGAGCCGCAGAATCTGCTCTCTGCTCAGCGGGGAGCCTCCTTTCCCCTCTCTCTTTGCCTGCCTCTCTGCCTACTTGTGATCTCTCTCTCTGTCAAATAAATAAATAAAAATCTTTTTAAAAATACATGATTAAACAAACAAACAAACAAACAAAAAAAAACAAATAAGGAAGAATGGGCAAATCTATGCAGAATAAATAATTTATGCAAATGCTCCAGCCCCAAGGAGGTGGAGTGTAACTCCTCACTCCTTAAGTTCAGGCTGTATATAGTGACTTCCTCCCAGAGATTACAGAAAACTGGAAAAAATAATAATTTTATGGTGGAGAAACCTGATTAACACTACTACCGTCAGGCAATCAAGGTTAACCTAATAGTGATGCTATGCTGATAGTGTGTATCCTAAATATGATGTAGTGAAATGGAGTTTTACCCTTGTAGTCTTTCCCCCAAAACTCCTAACTCCAGTCTAATCATAACAAAAACAGGGACGCCTGGGTGTCTCAGTTGGTTAGGCGGCTGCCTTCGGCTCAGGTCATGATCCCAGCGTCCTGGGATCGAGTCCCACATCGGGCTACTTGCTCGGCAGGGAGCCTGCTTCTCCCTCTGCCTCTGTCTGCCTGTGCTCTCTCTCTCTCTAACTAATAAATAAATGAAGTCTTAAAACAAAAACAAAAACATCACATCAATAACAATTGAGAGATAGTCTAATACTTAACCAGTCAAAATGTCAAGATCACAAACTCAGACAGTCTGAGAAAGTATTACAACCAAGAGGATCCTAAGATGTGTTAACTATGCCTGTTAATATGGTATATTGGAGGGAATCTTGGGACAGAAAAAAGGGTAATAGTTAAAAACTAAGTAAATCTCAATAAAGTATGGACTTTAGTGAAAAATAATGTGTCAACATGTTCATTAATTTTGACAGATATACTATATATGCTACTATAAGATATTCCTAATAGAAGACACTAGGTGTGGGATATATGGGAACTTTTTATACTCTCTTCATAATCTTTCTATAAGTGTAAAACTATTTTAAACTAAAAAAAAAAAAAAAAGGTTGAGCAAACAGACAAAAACATTAGCCTATGGGAATGGGAACTATTACTAGACTGACAGATGAGCATCTTGCATATTATACTGATACTTAAAGGTCATCTCCGGGACGCCTGGGTGGCTCAGTTGGTTAAGCAGCTGCCTTCGGCTCAGGTCATGATCCCAGCGTCCTGGGATCGAGTCCCACATTGGGCTCCTTGCTCGGCGGGGAGCCTGTTTCTCCCTCTGCCTCTGCCTGTGCTCGCTCGCTCTCTCTCCCTCTCTCTCTCTGACAAATAAATAAATAAAAAATCTTAAAAAAAAAAAAAAAGGTCATCTCCACTATAAAAGCTGTAATCCGGAAACAATTTGGAATGTTTCCACAGATCCAAAATGTGAAATTCAGAATTTATGTAAATTACTTTGTTCTAATCACAACTTGATTTCTTTAGTATTTTTGTGATTCCTATCCTATGCCAGTAACTGTTGTATGGTTTAACATCATCCAACAAAATTTCACAAGCAGAAATGCTCTAAGTCATCATTCTCATTTTGTTCCTGGCTCATTTAATAAAAGGTTCAGTGGGTAGAGTGAAAGGTATCAGTGGGGAAGATGACTAAGATAAATGAAACATGCCCTTGGTGCTGACAAATCTGGTCACAGTTGTTTTAATATGCATAATATCCGTAGATTACTTTACAAAAGTAAAGCACTGCTATTCACAATTTGTGCATCATCATTATGTCCTTGGGAGCTTACAGTGTCCCCACTTTCATCAGCTGTACCCACGTGAGGTAGAGATGGCCTTGTCACAGAGGAATTGTTTTACTGAAGTTTATTCCTGAACTATTCTAACCCGAGTATGGTCTTCTCTCTCCATCCTGACCAAGCTTTAAAGAATACCTTTTAGCCTCTGAGAAAACCAAGTTTGGAAAACAATGTTTTTTGTTTTGTTTTGTTTTAAATCAAACAGTCTTTGAAAGCTACACAATTTCTGTTTAACTTTGATGGATGTAAGTAAATAACAAAGTATTCCACTTCAAGCTGGTTATATCTATGTTAACATTTACTTGATAGCTTTACTTTGAAATAGTTAATTATTTTATTAAAGAATTGAGTTTTTTTAAAGATGTTATTTATTTATTTGGGGGGGCGGGGAGAGAACATGAGCGCAGCAGTGTGGGAGAGGGGTGAAGGCAAAGGGAGAAACAAACTCCCCGCTGAGCAGGGAGCCCAATGCAGGGCTCAATCCCAGCCCCAGGATCAGATCAGGATCATGACCTGAGCCAAAAACAGGTGCCTAACTGAGCCACCCAGGTGCCCCAAATAATTGTTTTAAAATAAAATTCAAATCCCCAAATAAGATCCTATCCTATGCTTATTAAGCAAACTGTTTTGAATGATACATTATGTATTTCCCATTCATTCATTCATGTATCCATTCAAAAAATATTTCTTAAATTCCTAGATACCAAGTAATTTTCTGGTAATTTTTTAATAGTAAAGAACTAAACCAAATTAATCCCTACCTTCATGGAGCATACTTTTTTTTTTTTTTTTAAGATTTTATTTATTTTAGAGAGAAAGAAAGAGAGAGAGAGAGAGATCACAAGCAGGCCGAGGCAAGCAGAAGGAGAGGGAGAAGCAGGCAGGGAGCCATTTATGGGGCTTGATCCCAGGATGCTGGGATCCTCACCAGAGCAGAAGCAGACGCTTAACTGACTGAACCACCTAGGTGTCCCTGGAGCATACATGTTAAATTCAATTCATGAATAGAAAAGTGGCCCTACCATCAACTTGTTACTGTTTCTACTTGAGTGTATTTGCTATGTTGCTACAGATGTATGAACTATGGGGCCCCTAGCTTGCTCTTTCCTTGTTTGCATGTCTTCTTGATGCTTGGTCCATAGTGGCAAATATAACATGACTTTTCCCTCACTAGGAAATCATTTGAAACTTTGACCCTATATCAAAATGTGAGAATTACCAGTCAATTACAATTTCCATACAGGTAAACAAAATGCAATTTCAATATACTTTTAGACAATTTTGTTTTATATGCACACTGTGTGTTCTGTAGTATGCAGAAAATTCTGAGGAAATGGCCATGTTTAAGAAAGCAAGATAAAGCTGAAAATATGAGCCCTCTGAGCCTGAGTATCACAAAACTCTGTGATTGAAAGAATAAAAGTACACCTTGAAGTACTGAAGTCATTATCACCCTATTGGTATATAAAACATTAGACAGCTAATTTTTCTCTGCTACAGGTTATATCTGTTCTTATTTATTTTGGTTTAATGAAAAGACATACTTCACCCTTGAGTTTCATAGTTAATTTTGTTGACATATAAAGTAATTTTTATTTTAAAAGGCATAAGTAAACCTTTTAAAAGATTTTGTATATATTACTTTGATTTTTACCATTCATTCCATACATATTTATTGGACCCTCCTCTGTCTCAGACATTGTTCTAGATCTAGGAATTCAGCAGTGAATAAAATAAACAATATCCCTGTCCTCATAAAAATTACATTCTACTTGAGAGGATCAAACAAAGCAAATTTACATTCAGATACGTATATCAGGTAGTGCAAGGGCAAGAGCTAAGGAGAAAAATAAAACCCTGAAGGAGCAGAGGGCATGGTGAGGAGCGGGGGGAAAGGTGGGGATTGTTACCTAGTCAGAGTGGACAGGAAAGGTCTCAGTGAGAAAACCACAGGAGAGGGAAAGAGCTCTAGAGAAGTCAGGGTGAGAATCTTGTACAAAGATATAATGATAGAATGATAAAATGCTTGTACAAAGGTCTTCAGCCAAAGTTTATCTGAAGTTGCCTAAGAACAGAAAGCCAGGGCACAGTTAGCAGGAGATGAAGTGAGAAAAGATGCAAGGTGCCAGACAATGTTGATCCTTGCATGCAATTCTGGATTTGTCTTCTACTCTTGAGTGAATAAATCATACATATGTGTGTGTATACACCTATATAATGCTATTTAATAATTATCTATATGTGTGATGTATTTTCTATATACATTCTACATACACAAATTACATATAGTTAATATATATGTAATTTAATCTCACCACATGTTTAATGCTGTGCAGTTAGGGCTATACACTCTCATTATCATTGGCATCTTTTCTACCTTATTATGTGTGCATTATAATATACATATTATATACATTTTATATAATAGACATGATTTATCTCTCTACACACACACACAAACACACACACAGCATCCATTAGTGCATAATTGTTTCTCCTAATCAAAGCTAAAAATTACACAAATAAAGATCATCTACATCAAGAAAAATATTAGTCAATACATATTTGTATTGTCAAACCCAGAACCTATACAAATCTCTACAGATTGACAAAACAGATGTTGAATCACATATTCATATGTTTGAAATCCAGGCACATTAAAATAGCACAGATTTTTTTCTATTTTCATCAAAAAAGTCATTCAATAGGCACTGACAGATAACAATGAACATCATACGTATTTGTGACTTCTAATAAAATACTTGGGACAGCTAGAAATGAAAGAAAATGTTTCTTTTTTATTAAACAATAACTGACATGAAATATTATATTAGTTTCAGGTACACAAGATAGTGAGTTAATATTTTTTATAAATTACAAAATGATCACCATGATAGGTCGTTATCATCTGTCACCATACGAAATTGTTGCCGTATTATTGATTCTATTCCCTATGCTGTACATTACATCTCTGTAACTTATTTATTTTATAACTGTAAATTGATACCTCTCAATCCCCTTCTCCTATTTCAACTGTCTCCCCCTCTCCCAGCTCTCTGGCAACAGCTAGTTTATTTTCAGTAACTGTGATTCTGTTACTGTCTTGTTAGTTTGTTTTGTTTTTTTTCAGCTCTACATATAAGTGTAATTATATAGTACTTGCCTTTCTCTGTAAGACTTATTTTACTTGGTGTACTACCTATTAGATCCATCCATGTTGTCATAAGATTTCAGTGTTTGTGTGTGTGCGTGTGTGGCTAAGTAATATCCCATTGTGTATATGTGTGGGTGGGTGAGTGTATGTATACAGGTATATACCACATATATCACATAAGTATATACAGCATCTTTTATTTCTACTCATCTATTGATGGATACTTTGGTTCCTTCCATGTCTTGGCTATTATAAATAATCTGCAATGAACATAGGGGTATATATAGCTTGTGAAATTAGTGTTTTCATTCTTTTTTGGAAAGATACCCAGAAGAGGAATTGCTAGATCTTATACTAGTTTTATTTTTAATTTTTTGAGGAATCTCCATTTTGTTTTCATAGCAGCCGAACCAATTTATCCACCAACAGTGTGCAAGGGTTCCCTTTTGTTCACATCCTTGTCAACACTTGTTATTTCTTGTCTTTGTGATAATACGTACTCTGACAGGTGTGAGGCAGTGTCTCACTGTGGTTTTGATTTGCATTTTTCTGGTGATGAGTGACACTGAGCATCTTTTCATATGCCTGTTGACTATCTATGTGTCCTCTTTGTAAAAATATTTATTCAGATCCTCTGCCCATTTTTTAAATCAGGTCTTTTTGTTCTTGTTGTTGTTACTGAGTTGTATGAATTCTTTATATATTTTGGATATCAACCTCTTATAAGATACATGGTTTTCAAGTATCCTCTATCATTCAGTATGTTGCCTCTTCATTTTGTCAATGATTTCCTTTACTATGCAAAGGTTAGTTTGATGTAGTACTTTTTTTTTTTTTTTTTAGATTTTTGCTTTTGTTGCTTTGCCAGAGAAGTAATATCTAAAAAAATATCACAAGAGTGTCAAAGAGATCACTGCCTATATTTTCTTCTATATGTTTTATGTTTTGAATCTTATATTCAAGTCTTTGATTCATTTTAAATTAATTTTTGCATAACATAATAGTCCAGTTTCATCCTTTTCCATGTGACAATTTTCTGAACATTATTTATCAAAAAGATTGTTCTCCCATAGTATGTTCTTCCTTCATTTATCATAAATTAATTGACCATATATGTGTGGGTTTATATCTGGACTTTCTATTCTATCCATTCCATAGATTTATGTGTTTGTTTTTCTTCCAGTATCATACTGTTTTGATTATTATAGCCTAGAAGTATAGTTTGAAATCAAGTAGTGTGATACTCTGAGTTCTTTATTCTTTTTCAAAACTGCTATAGCTATTTTTGTGTGTGTGTGTGTGATTCTGTACACACTTTAGGATTATTTGTAATAGTTCTACAAACAATTTCATTAATATTTTGGTAGGGTATAGACTGAATTTGTAAATTGCTTTAGATGGTATGGACATTTAAAAAGTATTAATTCATCCAACCCATGAGCATAGCATATCTTTCCATTTATTTGTGTTGTCTTTAATTTCTTTCTTCAGTGTCTTATAGTTTTCAGAATACAGGTCTTTCACCTCTTTGGTTAAATTTATTCCTAGATATATATTCTTTCTAATGTATTTGTAAATGTGATTGTCCTTTTAATTTCTATTTCTGTTAGTTCATTATTATTGTATAGAAACACAACAGATTTCCGTACATTAATTTTGTATCCTGCAACTTGACCAAAATAATTTATTAATTTTGGCAACTTTTTTGGTAAAGTCTTTAGCTTTATATACATATATATTTATATACATATATATGGTATCATGTTATCTGCAAATAATGACACTTTTACTTTCTTCCAATTTGGATGCTTTTATTTCTTTTTCTTGCCTAATTGCTGTGGCTAGGACTTCTAATATTATATTGTGGGAGTGCACATTTTTCTCTTGTTCCTTAGAGGAAAACTTTCAGATTAAGAAAATGTTTATTTTATCTGCTGTTATTTTCAAGAAATACCACAAGTTTAATAATATATTTTTGAAAGCAACCCCCACTATACTTAATTGATGATTTTATCAACGACTATAGCACCCACATGATTAAAAAAATAAAGAGCCTAAATGTTGTGAAAATGTGGTTTTATACATGTGGGCTAGCATAATAGGATATATGTTATGCAGTGCCAATAACTTTAGAAACATGGACGATATATAAAGTCATCAAGAATGTCTTTATTCTATAAGAAAAATAACATAGTTCATTTATGTTTCTAAGCTTCATAGAGAAAATGTATACTTATGATTCTATATGACTATAGTTTTAAGAAAATTCTCAGGATACTTGATTTATATTTGTAAAAACACTTTATAATCTCTAGAACTTTTTATTATGTAAGGGAAACAAAATTGTTTTCAGATTAAAAGAAAATTTAATTGTTAATGTAATTCTTGTTAAATTGTTATTGTAGTAATTATGCTAAAGTATATCTCATTGTAATTTCAGGGCTCTGTTAATCCTGCTACTCTTTATTTACACTATTTTGCAGCTCCATCTCCAGTCACCAATGTGAAAAAGGGGAAGATTGCAAAAAACAGCATCTCTTTGTCTTGGCAAGAGCCAGATCGTCCAAATGGAATCATCCTAGAGTATGAAATCAAATATTTTGAAAAGGTAAGAGTAATAGGATAAAGAATGTCCGTTTATCTCTTTCCGCTTCTTTTTTTTTTCACTTTAGCAACTGAGATTATCCAATTTTTAGAAAAGCATGTTGCAATTTTATGTGTAAATCAATGACAATTGATTCTGCAGTCATGATTATAGAGGCTAGAAATGTATAGGGAGCACTCTGTTCTTCTGCTGCCAAATAGTTTATGCTGACAGACTACTGCCATATAGTCTAATATCAGCTTAACTAGGTTTCAGAGCATTAAAAGATGAAGTCATAGAACATTTTGAAAGTGTTATAACTACTTAAGTTCTTGAACTTCAGTCCTGACTGCCGTGTACTACAAGGAAAAATACACTTGGCTATAGCCATTAACCCTGTCTAATGCCTATGCTCTTAAGGAGGTATGGGTAGATAAGATGTGAATATAAAGCATGATTTTAAAATCCGTATAAAGAACCTGATACTGTATTATAAACCGCATTTTATTTTATTTCTTTAAAGATTTTATTTATTTATTTGACAGAGATAGAAAGGTCACAAGTAGGCAGAGAGGCAGGCAGAGAGGGGGGTGGGAAGCAGGCTCCCCATTGAGCAGAGAGCCCGATGCTGGGCTTGATCCCAGGACCCTGAGATCATGACCTGAGCCGAAGGCAGAGGCTTAACCCACTGAGCCACTCAGGCGCTCTATAAACTGCATTTTAAAATGAGAAGACATAAGAGCAAAAATGTATGCCTCCCATTTCCTACATTTTCTTAATTTCTTCTTTCTCGAGTTATCTCTTAGGTGTACTCTTGCATGTTTTGTCATAAAAATCCTTGAGTTTTAAAGGCAGTTATTAGAGGTGCCTGGTTGGTACCCCTGATTGGTTAAGTGACTGCCTTCAGCTCAGGTCATGATCTTGGGGTCCTGGGATTGAGTTCCACATTGGGCTCTCTGCTCAGTGGGGAGCCTGCTTCTCCTTCTTCCACTCTCCCTGCTTTTGCTCTCTCTCTCTCTCTCTGACAAATAAATAAATAAAATCTAAAAATAAAAAATAAAGGCAGCAATTATTCATTTTTCTCTTTTCTGAATCCACAACCAAGTGAGCTATTGACAAAGAAATAAGACAGATGGAAAATAAAGGTGAACTTAAATTTCTAGAGGGGAAATATAGTATATAGCTTAGATATGTAGTCACCATGGGTTTTCCTATACCTCCCACCTCCATTTTACTTTGATTTTTATACAGTCTAGATCTGAATGGCATACACTACTTAGAACAACAGGGCTTCTAATAGAGGAGATAAAGATAGATGAGTGCTCAAACCAGACTCTCACTGGTGGGTAGGAAACTCTGACTCAAGAGCATGAGTCCTATGAAAGTAGGAGCAGAAAATATTACAAGCATATGCAGAGAAGTGGATCCCAAAAGAAAAGGAAAGGACCCAGCCACATGTGCTTTATTGTTTTCCCTAAACTCACGGAGCCATCACTTTTTCTCTTAGAGTGAATAGTGAAGAGGATAGGAAGAAGTTAAAAACTTTGCAATCCCAGAGAAATTGTCCTTGTTAGCACATTGGAAAAGAGAGAGAGGGATAAATGGTTCTCCTTGTACTGATGCAAAAATACCAGGAAAAATACTTATATTCTATTAATGAAGGTTATTTAAAAATTCAACATTTTGTGTATATGCATAGATGAAAGAGTATCGGTAAATACATTGGAATACATTAAATAAGGCATAGCATTATAGAGATTTTTTAAAAAATTGTTTCTTTTATTCATTAATTTAACAATTACCTGTGTGAAAATAATGTTAGATAATAAAACCGTAGTGGGCGGGGCAGGGGGACAGTGGAAATGTCTAACTATCCTTTCTAAGTTTTGAATGCCTGAATTAAGTTCTTATATTGATTTTACAAATAGATAAATAAATAGGAGATTATTACTTTTGAAGGATTACTCAATAATCTTTTTAGGAGTGACTTGCTGGTAGCATTTACAAATAACTATTGAATCATTAGGGGACATAAATGAAGATAATTCTATTTCATAAAAATATATTATCAAGTACATTATTCACCAAGAATGTTCTAAGACAATACCTATGAGACAAAATTATGTTGGTATAGGGGCACCTGGCTGGCTTAGTCAGTGGAGCATGCAACTCTTGGTCTCAGAACTATGAGTTCAAGACCCATGCCGGGTGTAGAGAAAACTTAAAAATAAAGTATTTAAAAAAACTATATTAGGATATGGTTTACAGTATTTGTTATAAAAAATAAGACAAATCAAGTAAAATATTGTGTCATAATATTCCTTATTGATTCTTGTTTCTTTGGGAGTAGTACTCCAAATTGCATTTTAAATTCTAGAGCTCCATAATCTAAACACACCCTATATCCAAAAATAATTTGTTAAATTAATGTTTACATCCTTATTCATTGTTTCATAAATTTTATTACTGTATACTAATGAAAAACAGGAGATATATATATAAATATATGTATATACATGTATATACATATATATAAAACATAGACTGATTTTTTGTAAGTGTTCTGAATTTCAAATTTTTATTGTTATTGAAGTTGATTTCAAAAGAAGTTGAAATGTGTAATGACATTTAAAAATAATGATGTATCAGGGTGCTAGCTGGCTTAGTCAGTGGAGCACACAACTCTTGATCTTGGAGTTGTGAGTTTGAGCACCAAATAGGGCATTGAGCCTAATTAAAAAAAAAAAAAATTTAAAAAGGGGGCATCTAAAAAAACTTTTGCATACTACTCACCAAAACTCTATATTTGAATATCCATTGCAGATGAAACAAAGTTCAACAGCTGGAAGACTAAAATTTGACAAGTCTTTTTATTTATTTATTTATTTATTTATTTATTTATTTATTTTGGTATGGTTTTTTTCCCTTAAAGCAACTAGCTGGACAAATGTCTAGTTTCTTTCTTGTCTCTAATGAAATTATCCTATTTTTCCCCTTATCAGTAATCTCTCATTGTTTTTACTATTACCAGCATGTGCGTTAGTCTCATATGCATAATACTCAATAAAAGCAAGGATTTATAATTTTTCCTTTAAGTGAAACAGAATTTTTCATCTGGTCATAGGCGAAGTCCTTTTCTCTTAATATTCCTTCTAATGAATTTTACCCATATTGTGGAATTATTTCCTTCATCGTTCAATTTTTAAAATTATACTTATTTCATGAAAATTTATTTTTATATTTAATATCTTACATTCAATGTTGTGTTATACATTCTATTATCTTCATAACTCAACTAAGAAAAAATAACTTAGGAAATTATTTCTATATAGTCCCAGTAAATGAAGAGCAAGTTGTCCACTTGCAGTCATAAAAAGCAGCAAAACCTTTATTATTTGGGGGAAATTATTAACTTCTCTTGGTCAGTGTTTTCCTTTTTACAGTGAAAATATTAACTCCAAGAACTTTCTGCCAAGCCAAATTATTGAGCATACCAATAAAAGACATGAAAGTGTTTTTTTTTTTAATACTTTGGGGAAAAAAAGAAAGAAGAAGAAGAAAAGGATAATGAGCTCTTATAGCATGTATTGAGGTGGGGGTCCTGATAGGTTTCCAGAGCTCATTTTGAACCTTCAGAATGATACCGCCATTTTATTGGATGGATCTTGGCCAGACACAGGTGGCAGAGCTTTCCAGGGCTCCCGCATTTGCCAGCTGGCATTACTGCCTGCCATCGCCCTGCTCTAATAGAGGTCACTGGGCCTCTCTGCTCCTGCATGGTGATGGGCCCATTGCCATCTCTTAATTAAAGGCAGAGGCAAAGGGAAGCTGCCCCTTGGCGGGGTGTTTGCCAGCTGGCCCCTTCTGCGGAGACCCTCCCCTCACTGCATGTGAACAGTGTTTGCTAAGCAGCTGGGGAATGTTGCTCATTTGCTCCTTGGGAACATGAAGGCAGCAAAAGCCACTGCCCTGACCAGGATCTGGCAGCCTGGTGGTTGCGGGTGTTGAAGATGTACATATAGGGTTTGCGATAAAAAGGGAATTATAATACGGCCGTGACTGAAAAGAGTGGAACAGAAGCAAATTTGGGGAGTAATTCAAAATGTGTATTTATGGTTTTCAATCCCTTAGCTCTATGCTCTGGTGAGTCCTTCTGTTACTATAGATTTCAATCGACCCAGAAAGAGAACACAAAATTAGAACTCAGATAAGAAACCACTTAGACATACGTGTTAATATATAAATCAGAGTGTTGAGTGATTTTGTGCAGTTGCATCCAATATTTCAAGGAGAAGCATGCCAGTTTCCTTGTAATGCCCACTCCCCTTCCCCAGTCTGGCAGAAGTGTCAGCTTCTAATAATTTTACAAGACATATTAATTGTAACTTCAATAGTTAGGAGTTTACAGCAAAATTTTAATTTTTGTTCTTTTTATTAAATTTACTTTAAATTTACCATCTTGCTACATGCCAAATTCACCTAGAATTGGTTGTGTTTTGGAGATTTGCTGGATGCTACATATGTCATCTCTATCTCCATGTCTGTTGCTCACAATGCTCTTAATAAATGATTTTATCCCATTTTAAAGAAGAAAACACTGAGATTAAGTTGTAAATCCACATTTGCACACTTCCTTAGACAATAGCATGGCTTGAATTCTAAGCCTGATATTCTGTGCTCTTTTTTAAAACAAACAAACAAAAAACCTCTTACTTTACATTATAAATGTTAATATTTTATGGAAAAATCATAATTATATCAAATATGCCAGAATCTTTGTCTAGATATTTAAACCAACTTCTCTTTAAACAAAATGCAGGTAATAACAAGCATATATTTTATCATTTCTTGCTAAAATTACTCCTTCCGTCATAGCCAAAGTGAAAAGTATATTCTTACTGAGAAAGTCTTATATATTCAGTCTTAAGCTTGAGCAGTCACAGAACATCAGTAACTACAATAGGTTATAGAAGCTAATTACCTCCTTTAAAGGAGCACATCAAGAAATTGTCTGCTTTTTTTTTTACTGCTTTATTCCTAGCGTGTAGAAGGGGTCAGTCAGACTATATAAAAGAAAGTTAATAAATGTTTGTGAATGAAGAAAATGATTGAAATTTCTTGGTAAAATTTTATAGGATTTGATGACCTACTTTAAATCCTTGCAAAACTCTAGTAGTATTTCCTAAACACTTTAAAGATTTGGCACTTATATTAATCTGTGCATTAAAAAAATTTAAAAATCGTCGTTTGCGTAGAGTGAATCAGAAAACCTATTTGCATTATAAATTAGAACATACCTATTCAGATAGAAATTTGGATAACTTAACCCTAAGATAATCTTACATGTTTGACTTTATTAAATGAGGAATGGTAAAACTGCTTTAAAGAATGTTTGATAGGTTGTATAGTTTAGATTGTGTTTGTGATAGAATAGAACATGATTAGCCATTGACTTTGATTTGTCAGAGTAGAAAAAATTTAAATAATAATTATGACAATTATAAGTTTAGTTTAGTAAGTGTTTCACACGCATTACTTTTTTCATTCTTGCAACATGTCTATGAGGATATCCAGGCATCAATTTCTATCCCAACTTGACAGATAACTGAAGATAAAAGTAAAAACTGACTTGCTATATTTTAACGTGCTTTCTGTGTCCACACTAAAGTCACAGCATGATATGCTGCTGCTGCTTGTAAACTTCAAGGGAGAAGGAACATGGTTTGCATTTACTTTGCATTTTAATAGTATTATGAAGATTAAATAATAATCATATTCCCTATTGGGATTCTTGAAAAGTAATTGTTATATTCTTGTTTTCAATTTTTTTCTCATTTCAGAAAAACAGTCCTTTACATGTTATTCCCATTAGATCTTAAAAAAAAAAACAAGCCCTCTCTACATGCTTCTATTAGTAGAGTAAAATTTTCTGAATTGATCTAGAAAATGATAGTTTACAGTCATCAATCTAGGTACTGTAAGTAAAGACCAATTCCTAAAAATGGAGGAGAAAGATCTCTAACCATTACCTATCATTTATTCAACCTGTAATATCTGTCAGAAATATAGTAATTGTGGAAACACCTCAAGGAAAATGCAAGGGTAGTTAAGAATTCACACAGAAAAATACAAGGGAAGAGAAAGTTCAGAAGAGGGCTGTATGTTTAGATCTTTGTAGGTTTAAGATTCAGTGTGTAGATCTAGGATTCAATGTACTAACTCAGAGGTGGGGAGAAGTTATGTATGGTTAGTGTAGACTTTGGGAGCAGTTGAAGTAGGAAGTTTCCAAGTGATCTTTACAGTGTTTTTTGTTTTTTTTTTTTTTTTAGATTTTATTTATTTATTTGAAAGAGAGAGATCACAAGTAGGCAGAGAGGCAGGCAGAGAGAGAGAGAGAGGGAAGATGACTCCCCGCTGAGCAGAGAGCCCTATTCGGGGCTCAATCCCAGGACTCTGGGATCATGACCCGAGCCGAAGGCAGCGGCTTTAACCCACTGAGCCACCCAGGTGCCCCTACAGTGATATTTTTTTTTACTCCATCTCCATTCACTACTCACCCAGCTCAAACTCATAAATGTGAAAAAATGGAAAGTTTTTAAAAATAAAAAATATATATTAAAATATATATGTATATATATATATTTCTTTAGTTTTTCTTTAGTAATCCTTGTTTAGACTTAATGAATTGAAATTAAAATTCTCCAGCCAGGTCCTCATTCCTTCTCCCAAGCCCTAAATGTAATTAGAAATTAAAATCACCAAAGATTTAAAGCATAAGTCTTAAACCTGGCAATATATGAGACCTTGCTACTTTTCCCTGTGAACAGGAAGCATGTTAGATGTGTTCCAATAAATATTTATGAGAAAAATAAGCACACAAATACCAATACTAAAATAGAGTCTGTAAAAGAATTCATCTCCTGCAAATCATTTGAAAAGTTTACAAATTTATTTGTGCCAAAGACATGCATGGTGGATGACCAGAGAACATGTTACCCACCATCTCTGAGTTCTAGGAAACACTTTTAGCACACCTAGGATGTAGAGTTTTGTTTTTTGTTTTTTGTTTTTTTCTGGGAGAGTATATTTGTAGTAATAACAAGTATTAGTTTCTGATTTTCTGATGTAGGATTCTAAGTTTTATTGTCATCAGTAATTCATATATTGACTTTTTTATTGTGTGTACATGTGTAATCCAAGGACCAAGAAACCAGCTATACAATCATCAAATCTAAAGAGACAACTGTAACTGCAGAGGGCTTGAAGCCAGCTTCAGTATATGTCTTCCAAATTCGAGCACGAACAGCAGCAGGCTACGGTGTCTTCAGTCGAAGATTTGAGTTTGAAACCATCCCAGTGTGTAAGTCATTTTAATTACTGTCAACTCATGTCTCTGTAATGGTTACCAGAAAAGAGTCAGTGGATCAATACGCTCCCTGGGCATTCTGTCAGTATCCTGCTTCTCTCTCTCTCTCCCAGGCATGACCCCTTCGGGTAGGAAGCATCTGTCATGCTATTATGGTAGGTTAGTGGGTTAACACATCGGACCCTGCTCCTCATCACATTTAGTCTACTGGGAGATGAAACATCAGGAGATCCTTAAGAAATGTTTAAACCTGCTTGTAAAGACTTTCTTTCCACAGCTGCCATACTTTATTGAATTGTTGCCATTTACTTTTACTTGTTTTATTGAACAATGCTATCAGGCTTCGTCTTTCTATGAAAATTCTACAGGGAGGATGCATAAGTATTAAGTTTGGCAAGGAAATGGCAGTCTCAGCAACCATTCTGATCATTTTGAAAAATCAAAATCTCTGGCAGTATCTCTAAGTGAAGGGTCTGGAAATATTTCTGGAAAATACTTCTTGTACCATTTTTAAAATAAAATAGCATAAAATGTTTTTATCTTTAACATCAAACAAAATATTTAGATTACTTGTTCTAAAGCACACATTAAAAGCAAGATTAGAAGAAAACAGTATTGCTTTTACTTATAGATGAAAAACTGACATTAATTTTTGGTTATGAAGAAAATGACATACAAGAGTAGTGTGAAGTGTCAAATGTGTCTGCATATGTATTTTCATTTGGTGCATGACAGTTAAGAATACTGGCTTTAATGTGTCACCACTACTAAGAAAATTCTTTCTTATCATTCAGGAATGTTAGGACAGAAAATTATCTGAAGATCATTACCTTGAATATACATTTTAAAAAGACTTTTCTAATTGGTTACTCAATTTATAATAATGATGCGTGATGTTATTGACGTGCTTAATTTTTAAAATTCATGAATTTTAATTTATCCTGTATGTGGGTCATAAAATTGTTATAAAGAGTTTTTCTTTTTCATCTGTATTATCTTGTATGTCATGCATATTGTCCTAAAACCGAATGCAAACAGTAAGCATAGGAATATAAAATTTTTATTTTAGAAAGGCTATTTAACATCAGGATTTGGATGGAAAAATCTGACTGGTCTTTCTCTCTCAAGTTTTAGTTTATATTTTATAACTGCCTATTATCTGTTTTATTTTACCTTTGTATGCATATAAATAGCATATTTAAATTTGGCCCCATATATCATCCCCTTTCCCAACAGCAATGATAAAAATGCACCAAAAAATAAACCTAGCATGAAAGAAACCATCAAGCCAATGTAGTTAACTTTTTTTTTTTCCTTTTCTGGTTTCTTTTAACATAAATTGTCTTGAAGCTTTGAGACTATCACTGAATTTTTCTTAACTCGCACTTACCAAGATTTACCAAACACCTTTGTGTTTCTTTTATAATTTTTTTTTCTCCAATCCATCACTTCCTTTCCTCCAACTCTTACCTACTTGATTCAAATCTGTATAACCCAATTGCTGGAATAAAGCTGTTCTATTTTTTAAATGAAATCTTTACTTAGGTAAGTGGAGTTTTACATGTAATTGTAAGTAAGAGTGCAGAGTGAACTCTTGTACAATTTGCTCAGTTCCCCTAATGGTAACATTTTGCAAAACTATAGCGTAATATCACTTTCAGGATCCTGACATTGATACAACTCACCAATCTTACTCACATTTCCTTCTATTCTGTGTGTGTGTGTGTGTGTGTGTGTGTGTGTGTGTGTGTGTGTGTAGACATATGTGTGTATTAAGTTGGATACAATTTGGTCAGATGTATAGATTTGTATATGTACCATAATAGTCAAGATGCTGAGTAATGCCAACATCACAAAGATCCCACGGGTTGCCCTTTTATAACTATACTAGCTGCCTTAGGGAATAGTTCTTGTGCCATAACTAATCACTGACAACCACTAATTTCTAAACATCCATTTAAAAAATATTATATTTCAGAAATGTTCTATACATGGAATCATACAGTATGTGACAGTTGAGAATTGACTTAATTCCCTGGAGATTCATCTAAAATGTTATGTGTATCGAGGTTTGCTTTTTTTTTAAATCAAGTGTCAGAATAACTTTTTTTAAAGTTAACATATAATGTATTATTTGTTTCAGGAGTACAGGTCTGTAAATCATCAGACTTACACAACTCACAACTCCCCATAACACATACCCTCCCCAGTGCCCATCATCCAGCCCCCGATCCTTCCCACCCACCTCCCCACTGACATCCCTCAGTTTGTTTCCTGAGATTAAGAGTCTCTTATGCTTTGTCTCCCTCTCTGGTTTCGTCTTATTTCATTTTTCCCCTCCCTTTCCCTGTCCTCTCTCTTTTTTCTCAAATTCCTCATATTAGTGGGATCATATGATAATTGTCTTTCTCTGATTGACTTATTTCACTTAGCATAATACCCTCTAGTTCCATCCATGTTGTTGCAAAAGGCAAGATTTTAGTTTTTGATGGCTTCTATTTTGTATATGTATACCCCACATCTTCTTTATCCATTCTTCTGCTGATGGATATCTAGGCTTTTTCCATAATTTGGCTATTGTGGACATTACTGCCATAAACATTGGGGTGCACGTGTCCCTTTGGATTGCTACATTTGTATCTTTAGGGTAAATACCCAGTAGTGCAATTGTTGGATTATAGGGTAGCTCTGTTTTTCAGCTTTTTGAGGAACCTCCATGCTGTTTTCCAGAGGGGCTATATCGGCTTGCCTTACCACTAACAGTGTAGGAGGGTTCCCCTTACTCCGCATCCTCGCCAAAACCTGTTGTTTCCTCACTTGTTAATTTTAGCTGTTCTGACTTGTGTGAGGTGGTATCTCACTGTGGTTTTGATTTACATTTTCCTTGATCAGATTATTTTAATCAAGAAAATTAATAGATAGTTATAGCTGTGGTAGAAAGATCCCCAATTCTTAGCCTGGCATTCAGAAACCCTTTAATCCATCTTCAATAAATCATTACAGCTTCATGATTAACTATTTAAACATAGAGCTAAAAATGTAGAGAATATCTATGTAATATGAGTTTGGAACCAGGAGTATAAGAAGCAAAATAAGGTAATCAATATGATTTCTCAGTGTATGCTACCTTAAAGTTTCCAGGGATAATGTAAGTATATAATGATTGAAAAAAAGGAACATTGTTTACTAAAGAATATTAATGTTTATAACAAGTATCCTTTTAGTAGTGGTGTGTTGTGTTGCCCCAAATTTGCTTTTAAGCATTTCTGAAATATTCTCAGTAATTATTCAAAAACTACATGACATATAAAAATAATAGGAAATGTGAATGACTAGAGGTTTATATCTTTAAAGGTTACAAAACTTAATGACATATTAAAACAATAATCATATATTATACTGGGCTTATAATTTTATTCCCTGAAGAAGTATGAAGGTTTTGACAGTATCTTATCAATTCTATACATTTTAATGTTACCTGATATATTGGGGTATTATTTATGCTGTCAGGGCAAACAAAGGAATAAATAGTACAAAATCTTAAAGAATTATATTTAATAGAAATAGCTCACAAAAAATTAGTACATTTGAAGTAGTAAAATAATTAAAGCCCATCAAGGAAATTAGAAAATGCTGAAATTTTTTTAAAAAATAAAAATGTGTTATTTAAATTATTTCTCATAGACCCTTGATTTAATTATCTATTATACCAAAAGATCTAATTTAAGTGAACAGTAGATAAAAACATGTAAAAATTAATGTTTGTGATTTGACATTACTAAAACATATTTTCATAAGATATATTAATTTAAGCATTTGAAAATTTTTGGTATGCTACTAAAATTTACTTTATTGCAAGATGCTAACCCATACTATGCATGTTTTAACATATTGTTAAATTAGAGCGGGTCTTGTCAATTATTAAAAATGAAGCATTTGACAGTATGAGCATCCATATTTTTTTCTCAAAATTAATATTTGGTTAGTCTGAAATCGTCCCATTTTTAAACCTACCTCTGATTAATCATGCCCCCTTCCTCCAAAACTAAATCTCAGAGTGCCAAAATGGCACATTGAGACCAGAAAGATTTGTTAGAATTTTGTTAAAAGGATTTGGAATGCTAGATGGAGAATTTGGGAACTTTTTTTTCATAGATAGTAAAAGCTTATTAACTTTTTGGTCAGGGAAACATGATCAAAGTGATATTTTTGGACATTTATGTGAGTACGTGGAAGGCAAAGGGAACACTTAAAACACCAATGAACCATATGCAAGCAGATTTGAATCAAATAGGTAACTATTAGATGAAAAAATATAATTCATGGGGAAAAACAAAAGAACAGAGAAAGTGTTTATTAATTAATAGGCAAGTAGGAGTTAAGAAAAAAATTAGTGATAGTTAAAGGAAACAAGAAGAAAAGAGATCAAATTAGTCTGGTTCATGGTTTGATTTATGGTGTGTTTATTTATTGATGTGTTTTTGTTAATACCCTTGGGGTTGGATGTGGTATAAGGGCTGATTTTAAATATGTTGTTTTTAATAGGAAAATACAATCCAAATAAAAAGAAAGCACTCTTTTTTTTTTTTTTTTAAGAGTCAAACTTTGAAGAGGAATAAGAGTTAGAAATACAAATTTGGAACTCATTAGCTTCTAGTTAACTGATGCCATATGCAAAGAAGTATCCATGAGAGGTAGGGAGAGAAGAAAGAAGGACAGACAGAGTAAAGAGCTAAGGGGGGGAAGTATGGAGGATTAAGAACCAGCATTCATCAGAAATTGTTCATGTATAAGACACAGGGAGAGAATGTGAAGCCAGCAGAACTGACAAAGTAGGACTTCAGAGTGGGGAAAAAGAGAAAATAACTCATCTGATGTCATAGAAACCAAGAGGAGCAGAGTCTCAAGGTAGAAGTTTATGTTCAACAAGGTCAAATGCCTTATAGTGCACGATAAGGTAAATGGAAAAATACTTATTGCATGCAGCCAGAACATCACACATAGAACTCAAAGACAGAAGAAGAGAAGTTTCAGAAAGAATTTACATTTGTTGTCAGAAAATGAGGCTGGTTCTAGATAACTTACTCAAGATGCTGAAAAATAGGAAAGAATAAGAGGGATAAACAATGCAGGATCAGATAATAATATGTAGAAATATTATCTACTATTTGTTTAAGGCTGACAGTAATTGAAGCACTATGCTAAATATTATCTCTAAACAGAATTATAGTGATCCAAGAAAATTAACCCTATTTGGAGATTAATGAAATGAGACTTGATAAGGATAAGTACTTTGCTTTGGCCTACTAAATGTTGAACCTGTTTTCAAATTTAAGTTGAACGAACATCAGTAAGTTTAAGTGTAAGGATCTGTGTCCCTTAAGGAGAATTATGTGTCCAGGCTTATAGATAGCAGAGAAGTAGCCTGTAAGGGAATTAAAAACTCTTCTGGAGGGAGATTGTTGAAGGTGCCAGGTCTTAGAAGAGAGGAAGAATTCTAACCTTGGAGTTAAGTAAAGCAAAGGAAAACTGCATAACCATACAGTTTTATTTAACCATGGAATTCAGACTTTATCACACTTTATTATCTATAAAGTTTAACATTTCTGAAACATGAGAAGTGGTAGTGGGTTAGTTTTTTGAGAAAATGAGGAGGACTCATTATGGGAATGATTTTGTCAGGAAATTAGTAAGAGAAAATCAAAATAATTGGAATGGCAGTTAGAGCCCAATAAAAATAATGTAATTATATAGACCAAGTCTGCGTGATTTTCTTTAGGAACATTCCCCTTACTAAAAAGAAAATTAAAGAACTGAGAAAAAGCAATGGTATAAATAACCTGAGTTTAGGGATTATAAAAGCAAAGCTTGGGTCTAGGCTCTTTGCGATAGTAGAGTAGCTTTTCCCTACCCCAATTCTATTGCTCACTGGCTGAATTCCACAGACTTCAACATCAGATAATAGGAGAGAAAAATCAAGATAAAGAACCACTGAACCATTCTATTATCCAAGAAAAGGGAGGGTAAGAACATAGATTTAGGTTATCAATAACAGCCTTTCTTATACATGAACAAGCTATTGTTGATATTGGGTTTGAAGAGTGGTCTGAAAGGGTTAAAAGTGTAGTTTAAGTGAAAGAAGTGTCAGAGAGTCAGTCAATATTGTTTTGAAAGAATCAAGGGAGAGGTAACAATCATTGAAAGGGAAGTGTTTGGATGCCCAAAACTATTGATGGGGTCAAGATCTGGTAAGGGGTTATTAGAAACAAAACATGGAAAGTAGAGTTGTTATTACTTTTGATGACTTAAAATTTGTTAGGAAGGCGAGCTAATGCCACTCTGAATTTATCAAAATGATTATGTTGTTAAGCAATAGTATGGTATGTATCTTACTGCAGAGTTTTTGAGAACATTAATAAAATTTATTTTGCTCTATAGGTTTGTTAGTTTAATAATGCATAATAAATATCTCTGTGCTTACTGAGGTACAACTATCTACTCATGTCCATATTCCTCCTATTATGGTAATCGTACTGTTAAGATGTAGGATATTTCATTGGAAGCGTGTATTTAAAAAGAGATGATGTAAACAAATCTGCTTTTACTGCAGACTTCTCAAAGTTCTAAATGCATGCCTTGATCTCTTTTGAAAAGTAGCCCTACACGTGAAGTATACTCACTGACTAGGTTCTGCTTGAAATCACAGTTTTTAAACTTATATTGGGAATAGTAATATTATCTTAACTTCACTGAAGTCATAGCAGAACATTTTGGTGTTCAACTTGTGTCTATGGGGGAAAAAACACACACAAAAAAAACACACAATAAAACCAAAAACAAACAAACAAAAAACCAACTCTGAGGTATCAAGATTTTTTTTCTGGAGAATAGCCACATGTGAACTCTACAATGTCAAAACTCATATACTTAACAGCTCTTATTCAGATGAAGGTGTTTGATGTCAAGGACTAAATTTCATTTTATCTTGCAAACCCAAGATCCCTCGATAAATACTATGCGAACACTTGCATTAATTTTTTATGATGACAAGGAAATAATCAGTGACTTAGCGATTCTTTCATGTTTGGAGAGTAATTTTTTTCTCCTAAAGATGTCTTTTCAATTACACACCGTGGAGCAGAGATATGAGGGGGAAATTTTGGCCAAGTGTGGGGGAATTGCTTAAACCACGCATCGATTACCGACTATTAAGCAGCTCTTATTTGAATGCATATGATCTCTTTAACCACGGGCTCCATTTCCTGTGTTTCCAATCAGCAGTTGCAGCGTCCAGCGATCAAAGCCAGATTCCTATAATTGCTGTGTCCGTGACAGTGGGAGTCATTTTGTTGGCGGTGGTTATCGGCTTCCTCCTCAGTGGAAGGTAAGGGAGGAAGCTGTGATTTTGAACTTTTGCACCTGATCTCTTCTTTACCTTGATCTGACCATTTGGCTGTTAAGCACATCCCAAGACCAAACAGGCAAGCAATGTTATCAGTAGTTAACCTCAATGTATCATGTCTTTTTACGCTTGATCTTGTCCATGGAAAGTGCTAACTTTTAAGCACAGAATCTCTCACTTTCAGGTGTGCTCTCTTTGCAAGGGTTCATTATTAAGTTCATTATTAACTTACTACGTATTCTGCTTTTAACCATAGTTTTTCTGACATAGTTTTTTAAATGTGATTTTTTTTTCTCAAAATGATTTCTCAAAATTATTTATGCTTGTCTGCTTCACTCTTAGCGTTTGGGAAGGCCTGTGCCTATACCTCGTAGACTCAGAGGAACTACTTAGCCAGCGTTCTATCCTAACAGGGTGATGGATGCCAACCAGGCACTCTGGCAAACTAACATTCTGAGAAGTAACCAACCCTTTCTCAGGACCGCTTTTCTTTTCAGCTCCTGAAGATTTCCATCTAAATACATCAATCATAGCAGATACTAATTTAAAGTGAATTGTACTGAATGTCGTACCAATAGACATATTAACATGCATGTTACATATCTACATTTTTCATTTTGAACAAAAGTAAAAGAGGTAGAGACCCAACAGCAAGTACATAGAAAGGGTTTCCTGATATTGTGCTGAGCATAATCACAACCTTCTGAAAAATATTTTAAAATAACAATAAGTAAATAAATCAAAACATGAATATGCTCTATTCCTACAACAAATGTATTTCCGTGTTTCAATCCAGGCCATTGTTTGAAGGGCTATTCAGTAATTAGAGCTGTCCATCTGAAACTGTTTTGGTGTTAGACTATTACAGAAAACTTGATGAAAGTCTTCATGGAAATATTTAAACGCATAAATATATGAAATTGTAGTGTAAGGTCCAAAAAAAGCCAGAAAAAATCAATGCTCATATTGATTTTGTTCCTGTTCTACTTATTTACTTTTGACTCTTCAGCACATATTCAATTCGTAAATATACAGAATTAGGCACTTTTCAATATACTGCATATTGTATTCTGAAAAGATTTATGGCTATATTCTTAAATTACAGTAATTTATTTTCATAAAACTTTGTTGAAAATATTCCTTTGGATATCCTTTCTTTTTGCATCTGAAAATTCCTTTTCTTCTAGTTCCTGCTTACTTAAGAATGTTCAAAATTTTCTGAAGAGTGTATGTAGAAATCCACCGCTTACTTTTAATGTTAGGCTAGCAGTGATGCATTTTTAGAATTTTTAAGTAGGAAGCAGTTTGTGATCTTGTGAGGAAAACTGGCCCTACTTGACTAAGGTGTTACCTGGTGCCCTACAGTTCTTTTCTCTCTGAAGTCACCTGGGAAGAATACTCTGATCATGTCCCTGTTTCCTGGAAGGTAAAAATTTTGTCCTAAAAACTTCACTCAGATTTTGATTAAATAAGATAATTAGGTTGAGTGTATGGTAACTATCAAGAAAACTGCCACATGATATGAGTCTTTTCTACCTCAAAAGGATTGATAACTATGATACAGTTTCAGAGATGGTTTGTAATGCCATTTCTTTACTTCTGACTGAGATACAAGTTGGCTTCTCCCTTTCCAATAAATCCAGAAGTGTTAGTAATAGTTGGGGGATGGAGATCATAAGAAGATACTGTATTTCTTGGGTCCACACTTGAAGGAAGTGAATAAAACTGGAGGAAATATCTGAGATCTAGAATCTAATAAATTTATGTATTTAAGGGTTTCTTAAGGAACAAATCATATATAGAATGTATTTTATGATATACTTAGCCACACTATATTTATTTAACCTACATAATGTTGATGTGAATTTACTGATTACATTCAGCTATGGATTCTTGCTTACTTGTATGTGAATCAGCTCTTGTTCTCAAAAATTTTTCTTCCCCAATATATACACAAAATTAACATAAAAACAACTCACTTTGTTGCATCTGTAGCGTTAGACAAAGTGTTTGAGAGAAGGTTCAATTAACCTATTACTTGGTAACTGAAGGGTAGTAATGCTTTAGCATGTGTGTGTGCACACACGTGCACCACATGAATTCTATAGGTACCTGGATTTGCTGTATAAGAATAATTAAATGTGAGTATAATTTCTCAGTTATACTAGAATCACATATACACTCAAAGGTCAAAGGTAAACCCAAAGCTTAAGTTTCAGCATAACTAAATCTGAGACTTGCTAAGATAAATTTTTGAATGTATTGTCTTGTAGAAGTATATTACTTTTTAAAAATAGCAATACCTTATTAATGTGTACATTATTTATATTAAAATTTTTCTCAATTTAATTTCATAACACAACTTACTATGCAAAGACTAGGAATTTTCAATTTAAGGGGAAACAGATCTTAACCCCCAAAACCTGAGACTTATATTTTTTTACCAGCATATTTTTTGCATGAAATTTTCATTACTTCATTTTGTTGAATGCACATTCCTGAATTTCAGGGAGTGTTTGTCTTATAAGAAAACATCTCTGGCCATGTTATTTTATTTTTTATGGATAAGTTATTTTATGTTGTTTTATATAAATATACTTACTCAAAAGCTAAATGAAATCATTCTTGAAGGTCTTTTCCTATCTTGTTTAAGACAATGAGCTTTGCAAATTTATCTAGACTATGGAAAGTGTGTCTATCTCATAGTACTTACAGTTCTAGAATTAAGTCAATAAAGATTTATCAAATGAGGTAAAATTAAATGAAGAAATGTAGCCAAAACCTAGCAGTATTTAGGAAATTATTTATAAGTACTGACAAGTTATTGAAAAAAGTCTGCTCTAGGTTTGATCTGAAGACAGGGAATTATATTTGTTACTCCCTCCTTTCTTTGCCAAAATATGTGATAAACACACACACACACACACACGCACACACAAATATAATGAAATTTAGACTAATTTCTCACCCTGAACAATTTTATTACTTTTTAATTTCTTGAGTTTATTAAAAATTGGATATTTGTTCCTAGGTAAAATGTATTTTGATTACAAATAATTTGACTCAGTGGTGATACAGATAATTTTTTTTCATTTATTTTTTTGATACAGATAATTTTTATATGTTGCAAAAATATCAATATTACTTTGAATGTAATATTTGTTGGCAGTTTATACCATTTGGACCCAGAGAAAAATGCCTTGAATATACATTTTCACTGATAATTGGTATTTTTGTTCACACTAAGTCAAAATAACTGAGGATTATAACATATTGAATACTATGGGGCTAATTTATCTCAAAGAAAAAAATAAACCTTTTGTTCTAAAATAAATGAAAGATAAATAAATCAATATAGAGATTTTATGATCTTTTTAGGCTAAAAGTGATTACACAGAACCTCTTGGAGTCTTCCTATCTAGATTTAAAATAATGTAAACATATCCATCTTAAAGGGAAAAGTTTCATTTAAAAAATAGAATTATAACATCTTAGGATGCTGTCAATCTTAGGATTTGTGTGATCTTTGTGTTTAGAGTTGCTAAATATTCCATAGAGCATTTTCTGCAGAGTTTAGATTCTCCTTTTTTTTTCTTTGCCATTAATTTAAAAATGTTTTCTTATTGGATTACAAAACAACTGACATTCCTCGCAAACTATGAACCAATTACCCTAGGATGAATAGAAGTTAAACTTCCTGATATGCACAGCATGCTGTAATTGTTGTTTAATTTTCCCTTTTATCAGTAATGACAGTGCACATTGATCTTTCTTATTATGTACTAATTTTATGTTTTTTCTCCTTATAGATACTACTTTATAGATGTGAATTCTTTAATGAACTTCTTAAAAAATATTTTATATATTTATTTGTTTATTTATTTATTTGAGAGAGAGAATGAGAGAAAAAGAGAGCATGAGGTGGGGAGGGTCAGAGGGAGAAGTAGACTCCTTTCTAAGCGGGGAGCCCAATATGGAACTCCATCCTGGGACCCCAGGATCATGATCTGAGCCAAAGGCAGTTGCTTAACCAACTTAGCTATCCAGGTGCCCATGAACTAACTTCTTATTAATGACTGTTATCTTCACACTGCCAGTTACATGTCTGAGAAGATCTTTTATCTTCCCCTTTTCCTTTTCTTTGAAGGTGATCATTGATTACTTTAAGTTACTTTTTTTTGTCTCCATTTCAAAGTTGGTGCCTAATTCTTGTTTACTGGGTACTTCTTACCCTGATGTAAAGCTTAAATTAACAAGATTTAGTAGTACAGGAAATTTAAAGGAAAGCATCTTTCAGGGTAGAGAAACTTTCTTCTTTGAACCTTGGTCAATACAGAAAACCTGGTATTAAACAATATTTTTTAATACTTTGCTTCTGATCCCTAAATGTATTACATGCTAATGAATTTATTTTTTTATCATTTTTAAATATATATATATATATATTTGAGAGAAATAGAGAGCACATGAGGGGAGTGGGGAGGGAGAGAGAATCTCAAGCAGACTTCACACTGAGCATGGAGCCCACTTGGGGCTCGATCCCATGACCTGAGCTGAAACTGAGTTGGATGCTTAACCAACTGTGCCACCCAGGCACACTTCCTGAATTTATTTTTTAAGAAAATCTAGAGTTTTGCTTTTTTATTTCAATCAGTTCCACAAGTATGCTCAGAGGTTAAAGACACACACGTTACACACATACACTCCTACATGTTTGCACATATTCTTGCAAATAAGTACAAAGAAGTTGAAGCTGTTCACCAGTTTTAAAAATAGAAACAAAACAACAACAACAAGCCCTATGAGGTGGAAGAAGATGTGGAGATATTTCCTCACGCTATTTAGCCTTTGATGTGATCTTAAGGCTATTCATTCGTGACCTTAATATTATAATGCTCCTGTAATGATATATTTAGTCTCTGGGGTGACTTAATGCTTGTAAAAAAGATTATTTTCTGGGCAAAAATCTCCTTGTTTGTCCTGTCCAAGTTCAAATCCTCTGGCTGGATATATAACTGCAAATCCTATTTCCCTCTTTGTTAATGAAACAGTGGAAACTCAATTCACTTCAAATGTCCCATAGTTTTTGAGCTGAAAATTCTTCATGGAGAGTGTACTTGAAGGCTAACCTATCAAAATTTAGATATTGAGACCATGTTAGAAATTTAAAGGAAGAAAAGTAGATTTATGTAAAATGCTGCTTTAGGTTTTTTTAATTGCTTAAAAATAATTTTAAAATTTAGCCTTTTATAAATTTTATTCAAATTTCTAAATGGCAACAAGTTATAACTGTGATATTCATTGAACATCTGTAGCACATCAAACACCAAGGTAAGTCCCAGGCATGTGAAACAAGAAAGTAATGCTCTTTTCTCAAGGTGTTTTCACTTAAATTTAGTAGTCAGATCAATGGGCAAAATTTAATAAACAGAATAGGACCAGCTATGGGTAAAGATAAAGGCTTAAACGGAGATCCTTCCTTCATGGTAACTTCTTTTCTTTGGACCACAATGATAGTCTGATGGATTAATTGAAGAAAAATTTAAGTTCTTATTACATTCCTGCCATAGTTCTTATGTTAGGAAAAGCAATAGTCTGATGGCACACTGGGCTTAGAAACTTTCCTTTAAGCTTATTTGGGGCCAAATAGAATAATTATGTAGGAATTTTGAATGCAATTATTTAATTCAGACAAGTGCCAGAGTTCTGCCTACTTTTGATATCAAAGTATAATAGCTTCCTAAGTGAATGGTTTTTAAAATGCATAAAGTATTTTAAAACCTTCAGAGAGGTCTCTTTGCCTAATGGGAGTAATATGATAATAATGTTCATAATAAGTACAATATGATCTAGCATGAATTACATACTCCCTACTAGGTATTGTTCCAAGGGTTTTATATGAAATATTTTACAACACTGTCTTAGTATTAGTTCCTATCTTCAATGTATGCTGGATAAAATTATCTTCTTGGAGTTTTTTGATCATTGTAAAAATAGTTCAGGCTTGAGGCTTTTGCACTGGCTCTTTTTGGTTCCTAAAACTCCCTTGCCCCGGAGAAGCACACAGCTTTCTCCTGCTTTCAGGTCCTTTCAAAATCCCATCCTCTCAATTGGGCTTACTAAAATGATGGCCAATGATTCCTTCCATTGCATATCAGATTTCTCTTACTTTGATTTGGCTCTTCATAACAATTATAATTATATACTAAATATATATTTCTCCTGTTAGTTTTTTGTCTGTAGATCCAAGACAGCAAGGATTCTTACCTGTGCATTATTTCTTCCCTTCTGAGAAAATATCTAGAACACAAATTACTGTATACAGTTAGTTAGTAGGAGTCTGGGGCTTAAATCCTGCTCTGACTTTAGGGTCCTTATTCTTCACTATATAACTTCCCCATGACATATAAGCATTAAACTGTATGATTTTGGTGAAAATCTGAACTCTTGTATACGAAGTCCCTGCTCAAAATAATACTGCCCAAAATAGTGGTATTGATTAAACATTACTTAAAACCTTTCCAAACTGGTCAGTGATGTAAATAAAATAACTCCTAGAGATTAATGTCCGTGATAACTAAAGTAAATAAAAAATACATTAGATTTTAGTGTATTGTCCTTCAGTCTATCACTGGAAAATTATACCAGATAAATTATTTGTTCTAGAATCACGTATATTAAATATTACCAACTTCATAACCATTCCTGATTTTGTGATAGCTAGTTAATTTCACCTCTGTGTTTCCTCAAAACATTTTTTCCAATTGAAGTAGTTTTAGTTCATCATCTTTTATATGTCTCTCCTGAAAGATACGTGCTCATCTTGAGTGCATAGATTATAGTGTAGGTTCTCAGTAAATGTTCAGTTATCTTATCACTAGAAGAATGAAACTGGCATTTGGGACTCCTGAAAATATGCTGCAAAGTATCCTTCCAGCATTACTTCTTTGTGTTTTTGACCTGGATTCCTTTGTTTGCATGGGACAGAAGCCAAATTCAAAGTGGCTTATTCTAATAGAGAATTATAGATCACATACATGAAAAGTTCCGGAGATTTATAAAAAAAAAATCCTAAGTACAGACACTTATTGAACTGAGGCTAAAACAGTGTCTGATGGGCAATTCGAGGCACATGATTTGAAGAGTGCTGTGGCACCAATATGGTATTTAAAGATACTCATCAAAATGAGATTATTTGGATGGAGCCCAGCAACACTGACATTGAAAGAGTGAAGGAGAAAGATCCAGTCGAAGGAGATTGAGGAGTGGCCCATGAGGTAGCAGAAGACTGGATAATTATTGGATCACTGAAGCAGGAATGGTCACTCTATTGAACCCGGCTCTGATTTTAGAGCTCTTGCCTTTCACTCTCAGAGCTCATATGGTACAGGCTCTGTCTGACAGGAACCTAAATTCCAGCTCCACAGACTAAGTCAATCAATAGCACTGGGACCTTAAATAAGAAGAGGATGGAGAAGCTATGCGGCCTGACCCAGCACAGTAGGAGCTCACACTTGAATCTGAAGACAGGGTCAGCCTCATAACAGAGCACATGAAGTAAGAATGTGGAAAGAGGATCTCTCTTTGTGCCTTTTTTTTTTTATGCTTCATTTCATGTCTCAATATTTAAACCTTACCCACATTTCAAGACCCACATTAACCATTATTTTCTATCACAAAATCTTCCTTAATTCCATTAGCCAAAGCCTTTTCTTCTTCCGCTGAAGTCTCAGAACAATATATCAATATTTCTCATTAAATTTAACATTTTCAACTGCAAATAATAGTATAGTGAGTAAATATCTTCTCTCTTCTTCAGCATTTAGAAGATAAACACTTCTGTGGCTCTCTTACATAACCTAATTGAATGAATACCTCATAAATTATTGAATTAAAGATAAACTGTTCATCAATCTCCATTTGAAGTGCTTTGTCCCTATTAACGTTGATAGTTTGGAAAGTGAAAACTATTAGCATTATTGACATTATTCTAACAGAATATCTAACCGTTATATGTGCTTTCTTCCTGATTGCTGAAATATTTTGTGCCATCGCAAAATAAATGCAGTGGTTTCAAAGAAGTATTAAATAGGATGGGGTGTCTGGGGTGTCAGATGGGGTGTCTGGTGGCTCACTTGAGTAAGCATCCACTCTTGATTTCAGCTCGGGTCGTGATCATGATCTTAGGATCATAAGATCAAAGCCAGCTCAAGGTCGGTGCTCTCAGGGAGTCTGCTTAATATTCTTTCCCTCTTCATCTGCCCCTCCTCTGACCCCGGCTCCTGCTCTCTCTCTTTCTCTCTGTCTCTCAAATAAATAAATCTTAAAAAAAAATCTTCACCAGTTTATATTATTTATTTGACAACTGGATATGCTGATGCCAATATGATGATGCACCTGGTAATACTAAGTAACAGTAGTTTTTTATTAATAATAATGTAGGTCAACAGGTTTGTATTTCTCTCCTCACTCTCTTCCAATTAGGTGTATCATGAATATGTTGATATTTTCGTATTTCTAACATAAGTAGGATCATATAGTTTCGAAACTTGGTAGTTTTTGATAAGAAAAAGTATATATAAAAATATTTTGCCTAATATTATTTTGTTTTAAATACTGATAAATAGCCAAATATTTATAATCACCCATATAATCACTGATTTTATGAAAGCTCTCATTAAAAGCAAATCTCAGTGGTTTATGAATTAGCAGTAGATGTGACTTTATGAAACTGTAATAAATATAGCCATGTGTATTGATTTAATATCTGAGAGTTGTTATTCCTTCTATTTTCTCATGATTACATGCTTTTTTCTTCAAAGGCTCTGAATCAAAGATAATTAGAGAGAAGATCATAATTTATTAATAACTGACAAATGGGGATCAGGGCAGAGTAGTGCCAGAAATACAAGGAGCATAGCAACAACTAATTGCCCACTGTGGGAAGTAAATCGTCCTAGGAAACTGAACCCAAGAGAGTTACTGGTTCAATTGCTCAATGTTATTGAATATCCCACCTGCGACTTCTCACAGATCAAACACGGAAACATCACTGCAACTCTCAGGAAGTTCTATTGAGGCAAATATTTGGAAGGAAAAACTCTATGGTGCTGAGACAAGTTAATATCATTGATTTGCAAATATATATATATATGTATGTATATAAATAGCAAAGAATATATATATGTATGCATATATATATGAGTGTATATATATATATATATGTGTGTATATATATATATATATTTCATCAAGTATACAACATTAGGGCATGTCGAAGAGGCTAATACAAGAGCAAAATATGGCTCTTTGTCTGAAATTCCATTTGCCTGAAGCTCCATTTCTCTAAGATGTGAAAGAGAACATGCTGGCATGCCAGCAGACACGGAGCTCTGACTGAAGGCTCTACTAGGTTTCTGGGAATCTCACCACATCTCTCTCAGCCCACATAGACTCTCACAGGAACCTGATACCCAGCTTTACAGAGAAAAATCAATAGTACTGCCCTATGCCAAAGGGTAGACTATCTATGCAACAAAAAAATCAGTTTATTTCCTGAGCTATGTCTGGGAGTGTATCTATTGCTGAGAAATGAAGCAAATGACAGTAACATGTTCCAAATGATTTTAAGCACCAGTTAAAAGCCACATTTGTTTGAAATCTGTGCTCTTTTTTAAAATTTGTGTAAACCTGGAAAGAAATAAATGTTTTAATGGATTAGCAACTCAGTTTCAAACAGCTGAATTCTTTAATGTGCCATGTGGAGGAACTGAGATTAGATATATTTGATGTCTGTGATAGTTGCAGTGCTATAAAACATAGGATATCCTAATTATATTGTTTTTCAAAAATCTTTGGAATATACCTCCTTGCTTCTCATTATTTCCCACTTCCCTGACTTTTTAATCTCACAGAAAAATGGCATTTTTTGGTGTTAGTTCTTTGGCGTGCATTTGCTCTTAATAGTCTACAGACATCGCTCAACTCTCTTGTAGCCATCAATACTGCATAACAGTGTCAGTGAAGTTTAGTGATTATTTTGGGGTTCTGTTCTTTAAAGCATGGTTTCATTTGTTTATTTTTTTTAAATGGCCTGTTTGCTGTTATTGCCATTTTTATGAGCTGGTGTTGGGCTCCACATCTCCATTATGGTCACTGTTTGTTGAATTCTCTTGAGTCAAGGTAGACTGAAGAAATGTGATTAAAATTTATTGTAGGTTGTTCATTTGTTTTTTGCCTTCTCTTCACACCACCACTTCCATCTTGAAAGACAAGATATCAAGGTGGCAAAGTGGGACCTCTTTGTGGTGATAAGGGAAGGAAACGCTCTCTGTTTTTTAGACTTCCTTAGGTTGTTCTTAGACCAACATCATAATTCCTCTTCAGTGTCTTTCCAGACTAAACATTCCATAAGGATTCAAATATTCTCATGTATCTCACAAACACCTCTTCTCCACCTCCAAGATTTGTTCGTGCCTCTGACATTGGGAATTCCTAGCACAGTTCAGACATTTCTATGCCTATTTCATTGATCTTTTGAAGAAAATTTAGTAGGCATTGGTTTAAATTGATTCTATCCATAGATGATATATACATTGTGTCATCATTAAAGAAAAATCTATGCTGATTTTCAACTGAAGTTATGTAATTTTGCTTGTTTAGTACTTTAATTTAACTGTTTAATAATTTGTTTGATACTCTCACTGTTTGATATAAAAAGATAACTGGCACAAAATATGGAGAAATAGTACATATAAGAATGTAAAGGTAGGGACGCCTGGGTGGCTCAGTTGGTTAAGCGGCTGCCTTCGGCTCAGGTCATGACCCACCGTCCTGGGATCGAGTCCCACTTCGGGCTCCTTGCTCGGCGGGGAGCCTGCTTCTCCCTCTGCCTCTCTGCCTGTGCTCGCTCTCTCTCTCTCTCTCTCTAACAAATAAATAAAAAAAAAAAAAGAATGTAAAGGTAATCATAATAGCCAACCATGGAGCAAATATTTGAACAGATATCTTTATTTTTTTAAATTTTTTATTATTTATTTGACAGACTGATCACAAGTAGGCAGAGAGGCATGTAGAGAGAGAGAGAGAGAGGAGGAATCAGGCTCCTCACCAAGCAGAGAGCCCGACCCGGGGCTCGATCCCAGGACCCTGGGATCAGAACCCGAGCCAAAGGCAGAGGCCTTAACCACTGAGCCACCACATCTTTGAAAATATGTAGGAATATAAAATTAAGTGAAAATTTCCTACATTAATATTATTTTTTCCTAGATATTCAAGAATCTTACCACAAATCCCCACTACTAAAGTTATTTGTGAGATCTTCATGTGTCAATAACACATGCTACTCTTTTAAAGATACCAAGCTCAGCATAAATATTTAAGCACTGTAGATATTAAATCTGTAAAATTATTCTGATTTTCTTAATTTTTTACAAGTATAATTACCAGAAGAATGCCAACCTATAGGTCCACTCTTCTTCAGAAAACTTTTAAGATGAAATGTAACTATCCACATGACTAATTTCTACCTCATCATGCCAAAGATGATATAAAATCCAAAAAGTTATCAAATCAGCATGCATTCAGTACATACATGATAAGTAATGTTGACCATCGTTTATGTATAAATTTTGATGAGACAAATATATGATAAATCAAAATTCTACATTTGTATGACTTACATGTTTTCTAGTGTTTAAGAACCTCTTGATTTTATTTTGACATCAGATTCTGACTTCCTGACATAGTCTTATTTCAGGTGTTTTAATTGTATATATAGTGGTCTTCCAGATTTACCTCTTCTCTAGTCATTTGTAATGTTATAGGTAAGGATAAAGCCAGCCTTTCCTGGAGCCTTGAAAGTTATAGTTAATCATATCGAACCTGTACTAGATTGTACCATTACTCTCTAACTCCACTGGGAAAATAGCTAATTTTTTGGTAGTTTTATAATACAGTCATTATAGATTTTTTTAATTCCAAATGCTTGCATTTTTTGTCATTTGAAAATTAAACTTTTTGATTGCTAGTAATAATTGACAACATATTCCCTTTAATTTATTATTATATTTATTTTTTAGTTGAAGTATAGTTAATGTGCATACAGTATTATACTAGTTTCAGGTGCACAGTATAGTGTTTCAACAACTATATACATTATGAAATGTTCACCATGGT
Organism: Taxidea taxus jeffersonii; assembly: GCA_003697995.1. Taxonomy (NCBI): domain Eukaryota; kingdom Metazoa; phylum Chordata; class Mammalia; order Carnivora; family Mustelidae; genus Taxidea; species Taxidea taxus. The sequence continues at coordinate 43,317 of RCUC01151350.1, forward strand.
AAATCTAGTTACCATCTGTCACCATACAAAGTAATTGCAATATTATTGACTATATTCCCTATGCTGTGCTTTTCATCCCCGTGACATTCATTTTATAGCTGGATGTTTGTACCTCTTAATCCCCTTTATCTATTTTATTATCCCCCAAGCATCTTCCCCTCTGGTATTTTGAATTCCAAACACGTCTATTTTATATCCAGTATTTTTCTTCCCAAGAAGGAGGCTTTGGAATGTTCATCCCAGAAATTGAAATGGAAAGTCCTTCCATACATCTCATCTCTCTGGTTGGAACCTGTGTAGCTTGGCTCTTTGCTCCCATCATTTCTCAAAACCAGGGTGACTGGAGCCTGCTGCTATGTCTCCAACCCTTTGAAAACCCTGTGTCTAAGAGGACTCCCAAATAACTCAGTTCGGAAGTCTATTGGGGTATCATTTCAGTGTGTCATATGTCCTGAAGTGAAAATCACTATCAATTCTGCTTCCATCTCCCCCTCCTTAGACCTCAATTATTCAAGTTGCTGGACTGCTTTAGCTATGTTCCAGCATGTCTTCAACTTTAGATTCATGTCCATGAATGTCCATGTTCCTTAGATGAGCATCCTTAGATGTCATTATTTGACATTACCAAGATCTCTTGCCATCAGCTTTTTCTATACATTTCAGTCTACATTTTGCATTGCATGTTACATAGTTGGCATCGTTAAGATGATTGTCCTAATTTCTTACTAGCTGATATTTTATTTACATTTGCATTTCTTAATTTTATGATTAAAAACTATATGAACTATGGAAGACAAAATACAGAAAGAAAATTAATCATTTTTATCCACCAGAAGCAATCAATACTTATATTTTGCCATACATATTAAGATCTTCTTACATGTAAGGTTGAGTTCATAATTTATAATTTGATTTGCTGGTTTTCTTTGAGTTGACATAATAATATAAAGTTTTCTTGTGTAATTAAAAATATTTTAAAAGCAAATATTTAAAAGCTCTTTGATATTCCAATGCCTAACCTTTCCCATATGCTTTTTCTTTGGTTTTCTTTCTTATTATTGTTTTGAGGGACAGGAGTTGCCATTTCTATCTTTAATGTCCTTAGAATGTATTTGTATAATCAAAGTAAGGATCAGTGAATATGAATATTTTTAAGATTGTTGATACATATTGACAAGTGGCCTTCCGAAATCATGTACCAATTACCATTCCTTCCAACAGTTGTGACATTTCCTGGTGATACACAAATTAGCCAGTCTGCTAATTTGGTAGGAAAAAATAGTTCTGCATTTTTAATTGCATTTCTTTTTTATTTTTGAAAACTTATAGATTTATTAATACATATGCAATAACTGTAGTCATTAGGTTTTTTTATTACCTGTTTCATAAATTACATATACCACATGCTCTTTACCTATTTAAACTAGTGGTATCTTAATTCTTCATATAGTAAAGACTTACTTACTTTTTTTTTTAAAGATTTTATTTATTTATTTGACAGACAGAGATCACAGCTAGGCAGAGAGGCAGGCAGAGAGAGAGGAAGGGAAGCAAGATCCCTGCTGAGCAGAGAGCCTGATGTGGCGCTCCATCCTAGGACCCTGGGAAC
>ML107031.1:0-14105 GCA_003697995.1 Taxidea taxus jeffersonii
GGGGGAGGGGCAAAGGGAGAAGAAGAGAATCATCAGCAGACTCCATGCTAAGGGCAGAGCCCAGTGATGGGCTTGATCCCAACACCCGGCCGAAATCAAGAGTCAGATGCTTACCCAACTGAACTACCCAGGCACCCCTAGAACAGATTTCCTTCTGGTTAGTCAGACAGAGGGTTTACGTTTTAAAGTGCTCTTCTCATTTAGAGGAGCACTTGAGTATGAATTTGTGTACTTTCTTTTTGTTTCCTTCCTAAACGGAACCTCCAAAAGAGAGCAGCCATGCCTCCAGCAACTCCAAAAGTTTTCGTCGTGTTTCCTGGCCTCACCTTTGGAAAGAGAACATTAGAAGCACTCAGAATGGACAGCTTGCAGGTGATAATTCCACATGCATTTTGGAAGGGGAGGATAGATGGTGGAAGGTAATTTTAAGTTTCCGATTCTAATCCATATGAACCCTAAGTAGTGCAAATCTTGCACCAGCCACTCAAATGCATTTATAGTGAAGAATCTGCAAAACAGGTCTTGTCTACGACAGATGGGTTTCCCACCCAAGCAATACTTGTTAATGGATTGCTGGAGGTCTAACTGATCTCCATCTTTTATTTAGTAGTCTGGGATCACGTTACTTCCATGTTCTTTCTAATGGTCATTATCATATTTATTGAGGAAATTCTGCAGCATGTGATGCTTTTGGATAGCATTTTACCAGCTGTAGAACTTCTTTCAAAGTGGAGTCAGTCTTCTCAAACCCTGCCGCTGCTTTGTGAACTAAGTTTAGGCAATATTCTAAATCCTTCAGTGTCACTTCAACAATCTTCACAGCATCTCCACCACGGCTGGATTCCAACTCAGGAAACTGCTTTCTTTGCTCATCCGTAAGAAACAACTCCTCAGCCATTAACATTTTATCCTGAGAGTGCAGCAGCTCAATCCTATCTTCAGACTCCACTTCTAATTCTAGTTCTTTTGCTATTTCCAATTTCCATCTCATCCGCAATGACTTCCTCCACTGAAGACGTGAGGCCCGCAAAGTCATCCACGAGGGCTAGAATCACCTTTTCCCAAGCTCCTGGTAATGTTGGTGCTTTGACCCCTTTCTCTCAATCATGACTGTTCTTAACAGCATCTAGAATACTGACTCCTTTCCAGAAGCCCCAGGTACATCTGAGGGATCATTATCTATAGCACCTATAGCTTCCCAAAATGTATTTCTTAAGTAGTAAGACTTGAAAGCCAAAATGACTTCTTGATTCATGGGCTGTAAATGGATGTCATGTTAACAGGCATGAAGACATTAATTTTGTTGTCCAGCCCCATCAGCGCTCTTAGGTGACCAGGTGCATTGTCAATGAGTAGTCATATTCTGAGAGGAATATTTTTTCTGAGCAGTAGTTCTTAACAACAGGCTTAAAAAAATTCAGTAAACCATGTTGTAAACAGATGTGCTTTATTGTTCCATGAGTAGAGCACAGATAGAGCAGGTTTAGCATAATTCTTTTTTTTTTTTTTAAGATTTTATTTATTTATTAGAGAGAGAGCGAGCACAGGTAGACAGAGAGGCAGGCAGAGGCAGAGGGAGGAGCAGGCTCCCTGCCGAGCAAGGAGCCCGATGTGGGACTCGATCCCAGGATGCTGGGATCATGACCTGAGTTGAAGGCAGCTGCTTAGCCAACTGAGCCACCCAGGCGTCCCTAGCATAATTTTTAAGGGATTTTTTCAGAATGGTAAATTACATTGGCTTCAACTTAAAGTCATCAGATGCATTAACCCTAATAAGAGAGTCCTTTGAATCTTTGGAGCCAGGCATTGACTTCTCCTCGCCAGCTATGAAAGTTCTAGATGGTGTCTTCTTCCAACAGAAAATCTGTTGTTCAGTGGAGCCACCTTTATAAATGATCTTAGCCACCAGACCTTCTGGAGAACTTTCTGCATCTTCTCCACCAGCATCTGCTGCTTCCTTTTGAACTTTTATATCATGAAGACGGCTTCTTTCCTTCAACCTCATCAACCAAACTCTCTTACCTTCAGGCTTTTCTCCTGCAGCTTCCTCATCTCTCTCTTTCTGCCTTCACAGAGGGGAAGGGAGGAAGACCTTCCTCTAAATTGAGCTTTGGCATGAGGGAATGTTGTGGTTCTCTGCATCTCAGCAATAAGGATGTTTCATTTTCTTATCATTCCTGTGTTCACTGAAATAATACTTTTAATTTCCTTCAAGAACGTTACCTTTGCATGCACAGTTTGGCCAGGGGTTTGGTGCAAGAGGCCTAGCTCTCATTCTATCTCAGCTTTTGTCATGCCTTCCTCGATAAGCTTAATCACTTCTGTTTTTTATTTACAGTGAGAGACATGGGTCACCTGGATGGCGTAGTCGGAATAGCATCTGGCTCTTATTTTCGGCTCAGGTCATGATCTTAGGGTCATGAGATCTAGCTCTGCCCTGGACATGGAGCCTGCTTAAGATTCTCTCTCCCTCTCCATCTGCCCCTGTCACCTGTTCTCTCTCTCTTTCTGAAATAAATAACAAAATCTTTAAAAGATATAAAGTGAGAGGCATGTGATTCTTCCTTTTACTTGAACACTTGGAGGCCATTGGAGGGTTATTAATTGGCCCAATTTTAATATTGTTGTATCTCAGGTAGTAGGGAGGCCTGACGAGAGGGAGAGAGACAGGCAAACTGCTGGTCAGTAGTTAGAAGACACACAATATTTTTCAAGGTCTGCCTTATATGGGGATGGTTTGTGGTGCCCCATGACAATTGTAACAGTAACATCAAAGATCATTGACCAGCATAATGAATATAATGACAAAAAGAGCTTGAAATATTGCCAGAAGTACCAAAATGTGACACAGATACAAAGTGAGCAAATGGAGTTGGAAAAAAATGGCACCAATGGACTTGCTAGGCGCAGGGTTGCTATAGACTTTCAATTTCTAGCAAATACAGGATCCGCAGAGCATGATACAGAGAAGCACGATACAATGGGGGAGGCCTGTGTATTTTTTAAAGTTCCAGGCACATGGTCCAGGTTTCTCGGAGGTTCCCATTCAGTCCTCTCTGCCCTCGGCTTTCTTCGGGGGAAGGACAGATATGCCCCTGGGGTTAAGTGTCAAGAAGGATACGTACACCTGACACCTGACCCCAGTCCTCGCCTCGCTTTTGCTATGTGCTGGCTGCTTGTTGTGGTCTAGCGTAAGACTCTGATGCTGTTAGTACACTTTTGTACCATTTCGTCCAGTGGTCCTGGAGCACCCGCTTCAGAGCTAAAGGAGAACCGGCCACAGTCAAGTTCCCGTGACTGATGGGGACTGAAGTGCAGAGCGTAGATTACAGAGCACAGCGACTGGCCTTCTGTGTGCTACCTGAGCTGGCTGATGGGAGGTGGAGGGGAAAAACCACATTTTTCCAAGTACTTCCATGGGGGAAGAGAGACAGCTGGGCCAGAGAAGCTGCTGCTTGCTGCTGATCTGTAGGATTAGGCACGGTAGAGAATATCAACTCTGGCAAATTTTAGACACGCGATCGGTTGGCTATGGCATATCTGTCACCAAGTCCTATTTGCTTCTCTTTCGGATTACTTCTCCCTATCACCTGTGTCACTGCATCTCCATTGCCACCACATAGTTGGATTTCTTCAACAGACGGCATGTAGCATTCTCGTTCAATAAGCATGTACCGTGAGCCAGTTGTTGGGCCAAGCACAAGGCTCCCTCGGGAACTCACACTCTGCTGAAGGACACAAGTGTACTGATGACCAAGTGGTGGGGTAAGGGCAGGCAGAGAGAACAGGGCTGGATGCAATGGCACCATGGAAATGCTTGGACTTCTCCAGTTTGGGGGGTCAAGGAGACTTGATGTCTAATTATTGAAAAACAAGGGGAAGGGGGAAGAAGAGGGAAAAGGAGGTAGGAATCTCCTAAGGCAAAAAGAAAAAAAAGAGAAAAGTGGCAGGTGGCCAGATATGTGTAAAGTCTACTGTGGAGCTTGGTTCATAAAAACAAGAGCAAGTTCAAGGTTAATGGAACAAAGTGGGGACAGGAGTGAGAAGTGAAGCTGGAGTAATGATATAGAGCCCAGATCAACAGCAAACCTATATGTCATATTAAGGAATTTGGATTTTATTATCTTCATTTTTTTTAAGATTTTAGTTATTTATTTGAGAGAGAGAGAGAAAAAATGAACATGGAAGAGGGGCGGAGGGAGACAAGAAAGAGAAGCAGAGAAGCAGATTCCCTGCTAAGCCAGGAGCCCGATGTGGGACTCCAATCCAGGACCCTGAGATCATGACCTGAGCTAAAGGCAGACGCTGAACTGACTGAGCCACCCAGGTGCCCCTGGATTTTATTATCTTTAAATCAGTGGAGACCCATAGGAGGACTTTAAACACGGGACTGACAATGTTAAATTTACGTTTTAAAAAGCTCATTCTAACTGCAGTGTGGGAAATGGATTTTCTGTATAATCATTTACTTAAAATTTAATTATTATAATTATATATAGGTCCAAATATAGAATATTATGATCATTTTTTATGTGGCATTTGGGTTTTGCTTTTCATAAATCAGATATAACTTTATCTGCAGCAGAAATAACTTTCTTTCAAAGGATGTTGAAGCCAATTAGTTTTAACTGAAATAGCATTTTTTTTTAAGATTTTATTTATTTATTTGACAGAGAGAGACACAGCGAGAGAGGGAACACAAGCAGGGGGAGTTGGAGAGGGAGAAGCAGGCTCCCCGCCAAGCAGGGAGCCTGGTGCGGGGCTTGATCCCAGGATGCTGGGATCATGACCTGAGCCAAAGGCAGAGGCTTAACCCACTGAGCCACCCAGGCGCCCCCTGAAATAGCATTTTTTATTTAATTCTGTGACTAGGTAATCTATGAAAATACTTCAAACTCCAAAAAGTGCAAAGGATGTGAAAAGCAAAACTTCATCTCATCCCTCTTCATACAGCAACAGATGTTATTAACCTCTTTATATTCTTACATGGAAACTTTATATTAATAAAAACTATATATGTTTATATACTTTTTTTTTTACTTTATTTAAGCTTTATTTAAACATATGATGTAACCCCACCACCCTCACCCAACCCCTCTTCCCCCCACCCCCCTCAGTTTGTTTTATGAGATTAAGAGTCTCTTTTGGTTTTTCTCCCTCCCGATCCCATCTTCTTTCATTTTTACTTTTCCTACCACCTTAACTCCCACCCCCGTTGCATCTCCACTTCCTCATATCAGGGAGATCATGTGGTAGTTGTCTTTCTCCAGTTTATATACTTTTTATAAGATATATTTGCTTATATATTCTCTCTTTACCTTTCAAGATCAATGGTAGTATAAATACACATTATCCTTTGTCTTCCTTTCTCACACAACCTGATTTAGACATCTTATGTCAGTATTTATTTATTTATTATTATTATTTAAAGATTTTACTTATTTATTTGACAGAGAGAGCAAGAGAAGGAACACAAGCAGGGGTAGTGGGAGAGGGAGAAGAGGGGAAGAAGCCCCGATGCAGGGTTCGATCCCAGGACCCTGGGATCTTGACCTGAGCCGAAGGCAGAGGCTTAACCCACTGAGCCACCCAGGTGCCCCTTCTGTCAATATTAAGTTTCTCAGTCACTGTTCACAGATGCATAGTGGTGGTTGTGGACCTGTCCTTGCTTAATTAGCCATCGTCCAGTAATGAACATTGAGATTATCTCCAGTCTTCAGATTTTTCAAGTAATACTCCAATTAGTAACATTGTCATTTTCATTTCACACATATGAAGGTGCATCTGTGGTATGAATTCCAAACATGGGATGGCTGGACCAAAGTATGTACTTCAGTAATTTTGACTGATAGGACCAAATTTCCCTTCATAAAAGTAGTAAAATTTAGATTCCCACCAGAAAGGTTTGTGTTTGCCAATAGAGTATGTTATCCAATTCCTAGATCTCTGAAATCTGGTAGGTGAAAAAATACTACCTTATTTTAATTTTTTTAAATATGTCCATGCCCAGCATGGAGCTCAACGTGGGGCTTGAACTCATGACTCTGGGATCAATGGACCCTGACACTTAAGCGACTGAGCCACCCAGGGGCCCTTACCTTACTTTAATGCATATAATGAGTGAGACCGAGCCTCCTTTCATATAAATAAGAGTCAATTGATTTTCTTGTCCTTTGAAATATCTGTCCATATCCTCCTCTCGTGTTTCTAGTGGGTGGCTGGTCTTTTGCATATAAATGTATAGAAGTTCTTTATAAAGATAAAGATAAAGAGACATGACATGATTTGGAAATGGTTTTCCATGTTTTATCATTTGCTTTGACTGTGTTTATGGTGATTTTTGCCATGCAGAAAAGGTTATTTTTAAGTAGTTGAATTTACCCATCTATTATTTTGCAGGTCTTTGAATTCTGTGTAACAGCTTAAAAGTATTTCCCATCTCAAGATTACAAAAAAATTATGGTTTCTTTGAATACTTCCATGACTTCAGTTTTTATTAAGGGAACCATGTGAAATTACCAATATTTAACAATTTTGACCTATAGAAATTGTCATATGGTTCAATCCAGTACATTTAATTCTCTGATCCACTTGGAGTTTATTCTAGCGCAAGATAATGAGGTCAAGTCCAACTTAATATTTTTGCTGATACCACCTTAACTAATGCCATCTTTCCCCACTCATTTCTTTAAAGTTTTTGTTTAAATTTCTTTAAAGTTTTGTTTAAAACTAATTAGAATTAGTTAACATACAGTGTGATACTTGTTTCAGATGTACAATTTAGTCATTCAACACTTCCATACAACACCCAGTGCTCATCACAAGTGCCCTCCTAAATTCCCATCCCCTATTTCACCCATCCCCTCACCTCTGGTAACCATCAGTTTCTCTTCTTTAATTGAGAATCTGTTTCTTGGTTTGCCTCTCACTCTCCTTTTCCCCCTTGCTCTTTTGTTTCGTTTCTTAAATTCCACATATGAGTGAGCTCATATGGTATTTTTCTTTGACTGACTTATTTCACTTAGCATGATATTCTCTCGCTCTATCCATATTGTTGCAATGGGAAAATTTCATTCTTTTTTATGGCTGAGTAATATTCCTGTGTGTGTGTGTGTGTGTGTGATTTTCTTTGTCCATCCATTGATGGATGTTTGGGCTATTTCCACAGTTTGGCTATTGTTGGTAATGCTGCTGTATACATTGGGCTGCGAATATCCCTTTGAAGTAGTATTTTTGTATTCTTTGTGTAAATACCTAGTAGTGTTAATTGCTGGGTCATAGGGTAGTTCTATTTGTAACTTTTTGAGGAACCTCCATGGTGTTTTCTGGAGTGGGCACAGCAGATTGCACTCCCACCAACAGAGCAGGAGGGTTGCCCTTCTTCCTTTCCCACTCATTTTTAATGCTAACTCTCATATACCAATTTGGTAAATGAGGTTGTATTTGTTTCTAACTTCCGAAACTTTCCTGTTAATCTGCCTGCCCATTCAAATTACTGTTATTTAGATTTTGTATGTTTTAATATCTCCTTATTAATTTTGTCACTATTCTCCATGTGAATATAGAATTTTCTAGTCTGGTTCCTAAAAAAAAAAAAAAAAGCTAATAGTAAACTTGTTTGTGTTTTTATTAAGATCACTTTGAGTTTATAGATTAGCCGAGAATGAATCGCCATTTTTATGACATTACATTTTCTGAAGGAGCTTCTTAACTGTGTCCCCTCTATCCCTTCTCTAATCCACTGCCACCTGACTAATCTGCCTCAAGCACCAGCTTCATTAAATCACGTCCCTGGTTTTCCCTAATCCACACCTTTCCTTGTTTTCTGCGTTTTTCCCTTAAGAAATCTGCCATGTCCTTCTCTCACCCCTCCACTAACCAAAAGCCATGATGAATCCACTCATCCTTGAAGTTCACATCTTCTGGTGACACCTTGCCTTGCTCGTGTGACACTCCCCTGTTCCCTCCCTTCCATGGAGTCCCTGCTCTCTGTCACCTGTTGACACTGAATTATGCACGACATATTTTGAGTGGCTTAGGTTTCAAAAGCAATAATTAAACATTTAATTACATTTGTATTAAACCCAGATCACTGTGGTAGAAATAATGATGCATACTCAGATTTTTATCACTTCGCATTTACATATGCCTTAACTTCTTGTGTGTATAGATCTGTGTCTCCACCCATCCCCTCAGTCAGTCCGTCAGCAAATGTATTGCTTGCCTCCCGCATGTCCCACATTTTGATAGTCATTAGATATTTGTAGCAATCAGATTAAGTGAAGTCAAGCAGCAGTAACAAATACCTAATCACCGTGGTTTACAGCCATAAAGGTTTGTTTTTCACTCATTACATGTCCATCCATATTCAGCTTTGACTCCACTCCAGATCTTCATTTCAAGACGCCGATTAAAGGCGCTGCCCTATCTGGGATACGTTGGTCTTGTGGCAAAGGGAAAGAGCAATGGTGAAACCATGTGGAAATTCTTAAGGCTTCTGCTTAGAAGTGCCACATGACAGTTCCACTCATATTTTATCAGCCAAAGCAAGCCATATGTCTAAGCTTGAGATCAGTGGAACTAGAAACAATGTTTTGGTAGGGAGGGGCACTATAGTGAAAGGTATTGAATACTTCAAACATTGAATTTTTTTTAATGAATAGCACAATTTAGCGCAGCAATACAGTGGTGAAAAAGACAGACTCACTGAGCTTACAAGCTAGCAGGAAATATGGACACTCACCAAATAATAACACAATAGTGACAATGCTCCCAAAGAGAGGGAGGGGATGTTAAGGAAACATAAAATGGTGAGCCAACACAGGCTGGGTGGTTTAAAAGATTCCCTTCCTATCACCACCAAGAGATATTTTAAGGTTAATAGAAATTAACTAGGCAGGAAAGAGAGATGCCTCTTGGTCAAATGCTTCAGATAACGAAGCCATTTGAAACTATCGAACATACTAATTTACCAAGACGACCTAGATTAGCGTCCTTCTAATTTGCAGATTTCGTACATCTAAGTTCAATGAAAATAATCTTTGCAAGGACTCAGTGTTCCACAGTTCCTTATTAATATGTTTTTTCTATAAAATAAGTCAGAGAAGATTATTGTGTTGACATTTTCATTGGTATTAGGGGATCCTAAATGACAACTTGTAATTAAGCCAAGACATCCTTTTCTACAAATGGCAATATAGAGATCTTGATATTTGATATTGAGATCTTGATATTTATGTTACCTATGTATTTGCACAATATGTAATATATATTGTATCTTCCTTGGTCTAAAAATGCAATGCCATTCACAAAAACAGTTGGTAGTAATTACAGAGCAAGAGAATGGCTTAATCATTTCAAATGGGAATGTACCCTATCCCTAACATGTAATTATTAGACCATTTCCACTTTCATAAGATGATATTATGCTCAATTATTTACTGAGAAATAAATGAGTAAACTCATAATGATGCTGGGGTCTTAGTCTTGCTTTCCTAATGGATGCTTCAGAAGAGAGCCTTTGTAATTCTGTCTCCATACCATATGTCTCTGTTGACATTAAAATGCTTAGTTCCAAATGAGTTGGCTTCATTCAAGCATCTTAATTCAAGAGTGGATGATTAGATCTTAAGCTAAAAACCTATTAGGATGTAAGCACTTGTGTTTTTGAAAGGTATTAAGGGAACATCATAGTGTGGTTGTAGATAAATCCTCCCTATCTAGGAGTAGGCTGGCAAAAAATCTCATTTGATCTGCAAACATTACTGTCTAGCTTCATGTCAAAGTTAAGCACAGAATGAGAAATCTGCCAAGTGTGTGTTATATAATCCACAAACTGGATGGTGTCTGTTTTTATTCTTTGCTCGTAGTAGTTGCACAGATCCTGTCTCTGGGCAGGGATCATCAGAGAGGACTCAGTATCTTTTCCATGCGAAAAAACACCATGTGCAAGATTCTGAGCTCCGAACAGGGAACCCGCCTTCATGTAGGACCTCTTGAGCGAATGCCGTGCTGCGGTGGGACTGCGTGCCCATGAGGTCTCTTAAACACGCACTGTGCTGCAGAGCAAGCAGTGTGGGCAGAAGAGGACAACTCTCATTGCAAATATTTTCAGTCCCTTTGAGAAGGGGGTGCACGGATCTAAATAAAACCCAATGCTATGGTTGTTCCTGCATTTGTTTAACCACATGTGTGGTCCGAACTAATAGGATTCTCCCCCGCCTGCCATTAATTTGCTTTAGTCCCTCTATAATCCTATCAACAGCAGGGCACAGTGATCTTCATATAGGGAATGGGAAAATCAGTTGATAACCATCTGCCTAATGTTTTGGCAGAAATTTAGCTTATGGAGCTACTACCAAGTTGGGACCCCTCATCAGGAATAGACATTTCTGCTACAGAGTGGAATATAATGTCCCAGGATTGAGATTGCCTAACTGTGTTCTGACAGGTGACCTGTAGGGCTCCTGACTAGACCACTCCTGAAGAAAGAAAGACAAGATTCATTTATCACTATCTAACTTCAAAGGCATGGGCTAGTTTCTCCCTCTGTCCCTCTCTACCTCCTCCTCCCTTTCACCGTTGTCTCTTTCTTTCTTCTTTTACTTTTTTTTGTTTGTTTGTTTGTTTGTTTTAATGTAAAAACTGCCTTGGATCCAATGAACCAGTAAAGGTGCACTTTGATTAAAATGCATGGGGAACTATAGCTCATACCTCTCTAACTATATTATATGATCCCTTGGTGTTTTCCCTCTCAGTTCATATTAGCTGTTGACGGTGTCTGCGTTGCTCATTAGAAACACAGAGAACCATGAAGGAATAAGAAAGAAATGCTTTATTAGAACAGGAATGTAAATTGCTGCAAGAAAAATGTCAGATTTATTTGTCTAAGTACTTATTTACTTAGACATGAAAAAATAAGAGCAGACCACCCAGATTAACTTGTATTAATAAGACCTCTTAATATATCCCCTCCCAACCCCCCAAGGAGCTTTGCGTATCAAGATATTATCTGGTCCAGACGTGCAAATTAAAATGAGACCCTAGGTTCAGAACTTGAAAGAAAGAGGACCTTGCTTAAAAAACTTAGGCTTCATGAAAATAAAAATTTTCATGAAAATCCAAATTAAAAAATTGAGAACTGAGACTACGGTCAGTGTAGGGGTGGATAATAGGAACTCCTTTATAAGAGAAATATCCCCACTAGGATGAGTTTTCACATTCTAACTTAACTGGAAGGAACGTTGAGTTACTGGAAGTTAATCAAATAGTACAAACTCTAAGATATTGTGATACTTACATGGCAATTGGATGTTTGGACACTGGCTCTCGATTTGGATGATATGAGCAAACTACAGTCAACTTGATACAAAATGGTATTTTGTTGTTGTTGTTAAAGAAGCTTCTCTTTTAGAGATAGATACTGAAGAAGTCCTAATATTTTAGATATACATATGAACATATTTATGAAAACAATTCTATTTTATCTTCAGTCTATTTCACAGCAATCGTAGAAGGAGGAGTGCACAGGGATTTGGATAAAACAAGATTAGCCTGTAGCTGACCAGTGTGGAAGCTGGGTGAGGAGCACATTCAAAGTTCAGTACGTTATTCTGACTATTTGTGTATGTAACGAAATGCTTCATAATAAAATTTTAAAAGAAAGGAAAAAATTATTATAAAGTAGATCAGATACACAAAGATGTCATAAAGAACAATCTGGTGGACACTTACCTCCCCACTCTCCATCTGAAGAATTAAAACAGAGAAATGTGGTTGAAAATTTTAGACAGGTACTCTTCACTTTGGTTATCTGGCTCCATGTGTGGGGTGCCATTGGAAAGGTAGTGGCTAGTGTTGACTCATTAAAACTAGTAACACTTAAATGTGGCAGGTAATTTGCAGCTAGCTAGAGGAGAGCTGGATTCAGGCTCCAGTGAGGCAACGTGGCAGCCTTGAGAATCATAAACACCTGGATCGAAATCCCTGCTCTAACTATGGTTGTGTGACCTCCAGGAAAGTTCCAGACTTCTCTGAGTCCCATGACCTCATATATAAATATATGCTTAACTGAAGAGAAATAAAATAAAATAAAATGGAAAAAAATATGTTTAGTAACCCCAACCTGGAAGGATTACAGGCGATGTCTGGAAATTGCTTAGTTGGCACTGGGCAAATAGCTTTTTTATTTGACATATTAAAAAAAGACATGTGGACATTTCCTAACTGAAATGTGTCCCCATCTCTGAAGAAGCAGTAAATAAGTACTTGTTGATGAAACAAAGCTCAGGCTGCTGCTTATCAGAGGAGAAGTAAGCTATCATCACCTTGAAAGAGTGTTAGCAGCATCCAGAAGTGGGGGAGACCAAGTTAGGGTATTTACGCGTTTGAAGGGGCCTGATTTAAGGTGAGTGTTTCAATGGCAGTGTAAGGGGGCACTTAATTAACATTGGGGGAAATTTATTATATCATAGTTCAAGATTGGTAGATTGGTAGACAGAGTTGGGAAGATTTCAAAAGCAGTCTTAACAAATGAATCATCTTTTGAAGTGATCTATTGTCCGGGGATAGGGGTGATGAATGGAGAAGGAAGGGATAAATGGGTTGGGGGTAATTTCTTGAAACAAACAGTAAATCATCTGCAACTCCAGCTTTCTGAGCAAGAGTTTTCCGGAAAAGTAAAGTTAGATGAATACAGCTGAATAGTGAAATTATACTCATGTAAACAGTAAGCTGAATGGGGATAGATTATTTCTGTCCTCATTTACATAGGGGCTCTCAGAAATATTTTTATCTTCTATACTTTTTATTTGTAGGTCCCAACATGCACAGGGATTATATGATATAAAAATACATTTCCTCAAAATTAGCTTCCTTTAGGATTACACTTGCAACTCATACATTCTCTATTGCTTTTTGTGATCTCATCTGAATGTTTCAGCCTGTCCTTAGGATATTATTTTAGCTTCATACCCCTAGCCCTCGACCTCGTCTGGATGTTAGAATGCCATGAGGGGGTTTTGAAAGTCCCAAAGCCCAGGTCAGTTAAATCAGAAGATCTGGAGTAGGGCCTGGACATCAGTAAGTTCAACCCTCCCAATGTGCATGTAAGGTGGAGAACAACGGCTTGATGGCTAGCTGGAGAAATAACGCTTGCCTGGGGAATTAGGAGACCCTGGTTAGACCCTGACACTAACTACTGACTGCTAGAAATTGGAGCAGCTTTCTTGTGCCCTTAAACTTCATAAAAATATTAATCACGACACAGGTGTTATATGCAAACATCCTACCCTTTAAGGTCTAGCTTCAAATCCCTCTGGGACTTCAAGTTTCATGGCAGCCTTCATCTTTGATGACCCATTCCATTAACTTCCTTTTCTTCTTTGTCTTTGCAGAGTGTCGACCCTTTATTCTACTCTGGCCTTGACTTCTTTTCTTTGATTGGCACATGTACCCCCTCATCCAGGCACCTCTCCCCTGACCCCCACAAATGCTCGTATAAGCAGGTGTGGCCAGTTTTGCTGGAGGTTGGGAAGGTAGAGGAGGTTTCATGTTGCAGAAGCCTAAAAACCTTAATGTCAACTACTAGATGTCAGATATCCATGACCGGACAAGTCCTTTGGCCGCTTCGCAGGCTGTACAGTTACTCTCCCACCCAGCCCCCTTCCTTCTCCCACTCTTCTTTCTTCTTTGCCTCTTTCTCGAGAGAAAATAAAATTTCCTGCCATTTTTTCATGCACCACATGCCAGTTGTTTCTAGCCTCATCCCCTTACTCAGCTTCAGAATTCTCTTTGCATATCCAAAATTCACTCATGTTCTCTGATAAATAGTGAAACTTTTTTTTCTTAAGATTTTATTTACTTATTTGACAGACAGAGATCTCAAGGAGGCAGAGAAGCAGGCAGTGAGAGAGGAGGAAGCAGGGTCCCGGTGCGGGGCTCGATCCTTGGATCCTGAGATCATGACTTGAGCCAAAGGCAGAAGCTTTAACCCACTGAGCCACCCAGGCGCCACCAGTGAAACTTGTATTCTAGGTAGTGCCTTCTCCACTCCCACTAGATCCTTTAAGGAAAAGAAAGCACTAGAGAAATGTTACTGTCACTCT
>ML107031.1:14505-25537 GCA_003697995.1 Taxidea taxus jeffersonii
ACAGATACATATGTATGTGTATATATAGATACATATAGATATATATGTATATGTATATGTGTGTGTATGTATATATATATATATATATAATCAATGAACTCTCAAGAAAGGAAGAAACTTTCAACCAGGAACTGAGGCCATTTGTTGAACCAGATGAACTTGAATTCCTGTTATTCCTGTTTTCACAACTTCCAAGATCCAGAGAATAGGAGACAAGTCCTAGAGTTTACCAAGATAGAGAACCCACAAATCTGTATTCCAAAGAGCTATACCCTCTGAGTAAAAATGAACTAGAAACAACATTACCACTTCTCCTTGACCCCACCCTCAGTCAAAAAAATACACTATTGGGGCGCCTGGGTGGCTCAGTGGGGTAAAGCCTCTTCCTTCGGCTCAGGTCCTGATCTCAGGGTCCTGGGATCAAGCCCCGCATCAGGTTCTCTGCTCAGTGGGGAGCCTGCTTCCTCCTCTCTCTCTGCCTACTTGTGTCTGTCAAATAAAGAAATAAAATCTTAAAAAAGAAAATACACTGTCTATAATCTCAATGCTGACCAAAGGTGAAAAAAGAAAAAGAAATCACTATTGAGAACTTGGAAGGACAGCTCATATTAGGTTCAGAGTCTGAAGTCACACTCCCTGAGTGGTCTGCAAAAGCTCAAGCCAAGAATTTAGTTGAGAGTGACCCCAGACTAGTCATGTCACAAAATGCATGGCAGAAATAATTGCAGATCCCCTCAAAAAACTCATCTTCTCTCTAAGCCCCAAAGAATTCCCAAACACAATTCCAAGAATAAGGAGCAAATCACCATAATAAATTAACTAAATGCAAAGGAAATTAAGCACCATGAGCAAAAATGAAAACAAAGAAAAAAATCCACATACACAAAATAGAGACTGACTCAAGGAATTCAGATCATGGGAGTTTCAGACACAAACAATAAAAAACTATTTAATATCTTAAAGAAATAAATGATAAGCTCAGAAATATGAAATAAACCATAAAATACTATGAAGCAGATTTTTAAAGAACCAAATTGAACTTCTAGAAATGAAATTGCAAAGTCTTAAAATAAAAAACTCAATGAGGGGCACCTGAGTGGCTCAGCTGGTTGGGCAACTGCCTTCGGCTCAGGTCATGATCCCGGAGTTCCAAGGACAGAGTCCCGAATCGGGCTCCCAGCTGCATGGGGAGTCTGCTTCTCCCTCTGAACTTTTCCCGCTCATGCTTTCTCTCCCTCTCTCTCTCTCAAATAAATAAATAAAGTCTTTTTAAAAAAAAAACTCAGTGAAATAGGGAATTACTGTTGGTTTTTTTAGGTATAGTAATAGTGTGGTGGCTCTCCACCAAAAAATAAATATTCTTGCCAATGAGAGATCAGTGCCAAGATATTTTCAGATCAAATGTTATCTCGGATGAAATTATATGATGTCTGGGATTTGCTTTAAAATGCTCTAAGAAAAGCTTGTTTAAAGATTGAATGTAGAGAAATATTAAATAAGATTGTTAAAATGTGAATAATTATTGAAGCTGAGTATTAGGCATGAGGAAGGTTTTTTAATCCTGTTCCCTCTACTCTTATGTATGTCTGAAAAATTATATAATATTAAGTTTGCTTATTTAAGAAACAGAGATTGTATGTGCTTCTCTATTGTGGGCCCAGATATTTCTTTTGTGTCCTCTAAATTAGTTCTTTCAAGTATGATTTTTTTAAAGTGTGATTATCTCAAGTAATTTCAAGTCATGTTACTATGGATATGATACATGTATACATTTTCACAGGCTGCTACAGATTATAAATGGATGCTATATTAGGGGGAAAAAAGTGAAATGGGGAGGTTTAACAGTAGAGTAACGAAAACTAGAAGGGAAGTTTGCAAACTGTAGAAACTGAAATAGAGATCTATGGAGATTATCCAGAAAGCAGCACAGCATAACAAGACCGTAGAAAATACCAGTGGAGACAAAGACACTTGGAGGGATGTAATGGGAAGGTGTGCCGTGGGTCTCTCGGGGGTTCTGGAAGGACAGAGGGATGAGAATGAGGCAGCCACAGAATTTGAAGAGAGAATGGCTAAGGAATGTCCAGAACTGATAAAACGTAACAACCCCCAGATTCAGAAGCCCAACTAATCCCAAGCAGTATAATGAAAAAGAAATTTGTACCTGGACACATGGTAGTGAAATCAAAACGGAAAGAAAACTCAGCAAACGAAGCCAGAACCAAAATGAAGAAAGACCTAAGAAGGGACCAGGTAGCAAATGTGTGTTCGTTAGAGAAGCGAGTTTGAGAGCCCCCTTTCCCCCACTGAAAGCCAGAAGAGAACGCAACAATATCTCCAGCGTGCTGAGGAGAAAGAATGACCTGGAATTCTCTGCTTACTGAAAATGTGCTTCAGAAATGAAGATTAAGTCAAGACATTTCAGATGCAGACTCTGGGGCGGTTTGTCGCCAGCAGGCTCTCTGGTGGCCATGCTGGAGGACAGTATTTGGTCATCAGGAAAATGTTCCCAAATCATACACAAATCTGAGACTCCAGAAGAAAAAAAGAGCACAGAATGCAGTAAATATGTAAGCATAGAATGAAGTATTGGCTAGGTTAAAAAAAAAGAGTAATGTCAGGCCAATCACACGCGAGAACATAACAGGTCCCAAGGAAATTCTTAGAAACCGTACCAGCCATGCCCCAAAAGGAAAATAGACCCTGGGTTTATTTCAGGAATGCAAAGTTGTTTAATATTTGAAAGTTAGTATACACGCCGACAGATTAAAAAGAAGATTGTACAATAGCTTTGCTAGATACCAAAAAGAATTTTGCTAAAATTGAATATTCACTTTATGATCTAAATTCTACCAAAGATAAAAATTTCTTATTCAAATGGGCAATAGAGGGTTACTCCCTTGGCCTAATAAAAGCTATCTATAAAAACTTAAAGTGAATATTACATTTAGTAATGATTAAGATGTTAAAAGCATTTACTTTAAGATTAGGAAAAAGACAAGAATATCTGCTACCACCCCTTTTATTCAAACTTGCACTGTACGTCCTGGCCAGCACATAAAACTGAGAAAGGAAATAGAAGAGGAGAGAAATTACCAAAACTGTCATTATTTGCACATGATTGTATGAGTATGAATAGAGAAAATTAAAAAACATGTACAGCTTAATCATTAGAATTGATGAAAGCCTTTGGCAAGCCTGCCAGATAAAAACCAATGTAGAAAAATCAACTATAGGGGCGCCTGGGTGGCTTAGTCAGTTGAGTATCAGACTCTTGGTTTTGGCTCAAGTCATGATCTCAGGGTCGTGAGATCAAGCCCTGCGTCGGTCTCCACACTGGGTGTGGAGCCTGCTGAAGATTCTCTCTCTCCCTCTGCCACTCCCCCCACTCCTCTAAGAAATAATAATAAAATAAAATTAAACATAAATGGGAAAAATCAACTAATTCCTAAATACCAGCATCAAACACTCGAGACAAAAGGGTCCTATGAATGAACCATCTACAGTTACACACAGTGACATGGATCAAACTCACAAGCATAATGCAGAGTATAAAAAGCAACTTGCAAAGGAATGTTTTCTGTATTGTCACCTTATATAAAGTTCAAAGACAAACACAGTTTGTGGTTGCATAAGGCACACAGTGGTAGAAAGCAATAACAAAGAGCAAAGGAATGATTATCGCAAAAATGAGGATGTTGGTTTTCCTGGGAGAAGACAGAGTGTACCATAAGGGCTTATACGATTCCAGCAACGTGCTCTTTTGGACTTTGTTGAACTGATTTTCAGCTTTTAGTCATTAGTAATGTACCTAATGTTTTTATACTCTTCTGACATATTTAACAATTTTTAAAAGTCAGAGAGTGAATGTCGGTAAGAATAATTGAGTCTATGCCAAATGCCTGCAAGAGAAAATCGTAGCTCTAGCAGCTACATTTTTTTTTTCTTTCTGAGTTTTCCAACATCTGATCATGATGAGGCATGAGGTTGGTAATACCTTCAGGGATAATTACTCTTATTGGTCAGAACATCAAGAATTACCAATGTGCTTATGACTTCCAAAACGTAATTTTTATTGCTTCTGTCACCCATATGTCAGTTTCTTCTAGACACTGCTTTCTAGATATTGCCACCCGAATGACTTACTGTCACCCAAGACTACAGGTCTGGTTTGACAACCTATGCTAGGTTTGAATGCTCTTCTTTTTTTGAAATTTTATTTATTTATTCGGGAGTGAGAGAGAGCGAGCATGAGTGGGGAGGAGGGGCAGAGGGAGAGGAAGAAGCAGGTCCCCACTGATCAGGGATCCCGAAGTAGGGCTTGATCCCAGGACCCTGGGATCATGACCTGAGGCAAAGGCAGACAGCTAACTAACTGAATGACCCAGTCACTCCCCACAGAGTAAGTATAAGTGCTGACCTACTATGTGCTGGAAACTGTGCTCTGCACATTTGTGTTTAAGCCAGAGTCAGGCGGAGAGGGATTCCTGAGTGTTAGGAGGTAGAATGCACTGGAATTTGTGTCAGGTTAGCACAAACAGGATGGAGAAATGTAGCCAGAGAAAGGGACTGAAGATGGTACCAAAATTTGGGGGCGAGTGGGGGGATGGCAATGCCTTTAAAGCAGGTGATAGCGAAGGAGGTGAAAGGCAGATGTGGGAGGCACCTGCTTTGCAGTAGCTAATTGGGAGCATGCGATTGTGTTTTAAGAGAGAAGCTGAAGACAGAGGCATTGGCTTGGGACTTCATCTATAGGAAGTGAGAGTTGAGCATGGTGGCTGGAGGCAGGTGGCAGGAGATTACCAATGAGAAATGAGAACGCGATCAATCAGACTACACGCAAGGGGGAGGGGGGAAGCCATGGGCAAACCAACTAGTTCCAGTATTGCACCGTAACTAGCTCTATAGCCTTGACCTCCCTTTACCAAATTTCCGTGAGTATGCCTCTTACTCTCCTGCTACTTATTCTGGGGAGAAGAAAGCCACCACCACACGTCAGCAGGACAGTTGCAAGATGGTAGGTTTTTAAACTGTCAGAAAAGTTTGGGGCACCTGGGTAGCTCAGTCTGTTAGGCATCTTCGGCTCAGGTCATGATGCCAGCCAGGGTCCTGGGATGGAGCCTTGCATTGGACTCCCTGCTCAGCGAGGAGTCTGCTTCTCCCTCTCTCTCTGCTGCTCCCCCCTGCTTGTGTGTGCTCTCTTCCTCTCTCCCTCTCCCTCTCTCTCTCTTTTTCTGTGTCAAATAAATAAATAAAATCTTTTCTAAAAAGGAAAGAAAGGGAAATTTGGACATAGAGACACACAAGCACTTGGGAGAATAGCAGGGAAGATAAAGGTAGGAGTCTGGCTGAGGCATCCACCAGCTGAGAAATGCCCAAGATTGCCAAGGACTCAGCGGTAGCTAGAGGAGCTAATGCTCCCTCCCAGCCCTCAGAAGGAACCAGCCCTGCTGACATCTTCTAGCGTCCAGAACTGGGAGACAGCCCAGTCCTGTTGCTGTTGCCACCTCGTGTGCAGGACTTTGTTATAGAAGCTCCCACATAATAGCGCAGTTCGTGTATTACGTGATATTGAACATACAGATTTTTTGCTCACTCTCAATTAATTCCTCACAACCTCCCGTGGAAGGCATTATCAATGACCCTTTTCTCAGAGTCGGAAATGAAAACTGTCAAACTGTCAGATATACAGGTTTCTATGTGTTAAGAGAGGGTAATTTTAATGGGGAGAAAGGTGGGACATTTCCTCTGTGGGGCACAAACCAACATAAATGGGATAGTGGCAGAGTCTGCTGGTTCAGCACGGGGGATCCAGAGTCAGTCTCCTTGGTTCCAACCCTGGATCTGGTGGCTCCGGCTTTTGTCCTGAGCATGTTCCTTAACCAACTCTGCACCGAGGTACAATGGAGATTAGTAGAACTGAAGGTTCTCCTGAGGATGAATGAGCTCATTTCTGTGCAATGTTTAGCACAACGCCTGCTATGTTACTATGTGCTCAACAGATAGCCATTTTAGAAAATTATTCATGGGAAATTGCAAGGGAGTGGAGAAGCCCTTCGGTCAATACAAGGGTAATACAATCATCATTGCCTGTAGTTGTGTGGTGAAAGTACTGTGCAAGAGGTCAATGCTGAGTGCGCCGTGTGTATTTAATGGTCTCTAGCCATCTAGGGGTGAGGGATGCGTGGCAGCTGCTGCTTATCCACAGGCAGACCTTGCTATCTGGTTCTTCTGCTCCTGCGCCCATCCAGTCATCATTGGGGAAGGTCTTCTCCCTAGGTCAAGTCCATCTTAACCTCCCAAGAAGCTATTTGTGGTACTAATAAGGACTCCGGTCATTTCTCTGGATGTTCTGCAAACAAAAAGAGAAAGATTTAGGGGTTATATGCAACTGGGAATGAATCAGTTAAAAGGTCAGAAAGTAAAGCACACACGGGTTTGCATATAGATGGAGCCCACATGCTTTGAACTTCAAAATCACTGCATAAGGTTTCACTATAAGCAAGTTCACCATAAAGGGATTTCACTACACAAGGAACAAGTAAAGGAATGCAATCACCATCCTGAATTTTAAAAATGCAATTAAAATTGGTGCAGACCCACTGAGCCTTGCCAAACCCTGCTTTAAATAACAGTTTGGAGAATCACAAACTTCAATTACTTTTGGCAATGTCTTGGTTTTCCATGAGGCACGATAGGTTATTAAATGTCGTAACTATTTAGCTGCTAATGAGTAGTTTATCCTATACTCAATTAGGCTGGTTTTTCTTTCTCTCTCTCTCTGTCCTCTCTCTCTCCCCACCTCTCTCTGACTCTGTTTACTTCCCTCTCTCCCTTTTTCAGCCTAATCAAAGAATTGATGATAATTAAGGGAAAACTGCCAAGGGGCCAGAATTTTCATTCAAGATATCTTTATGGCTCTAGGGTTACCTAGGGTAGAATCTGGCTCCATCCTGTAAACTTAATATCTATCTTCCACATCAGTGAAGGCTATCATAATGAGGGTAACAGTAAGAATAATTGTGGTTGTATGTTCCATGCCAACACCTTTCAAACCATTCTGATTATTTCATATTTTCCTTTAAGACCGTTAGGTAGCAGATCAGGAGTAGATTTATTATTCTCTTTAAAGTCAATAAGGCAAATTGAAAAAAAATCTTGAACATCTGTAGATTATAAACTTCATCATGGATAAAACAGAACAAAACATGAACAGGTGATGTAGTGTTCATTCCATTGGGCTACCCAATTCCCTGCTTTCTCTCTCTCTCTCTCTTTCTCTCTCCAGTGACCGAAGAATTGATTTCAGGGGATGCTAATAGTATTTCCACATATTTCTTATTTCCATATTGAGGAGGTCTGATCAGTTGGATAGCAGTACCATCCTGATCTGTGATGTGCTTGTTTATTTCATAGCCCTGCTTCAATCAGGAGAGATGGTGACCCCAATGATTACTGACATTCCCAGAGGAGGTTGGAATCGGACACAGACCCAAGGCACTTCAACATAAGTGTACTTGTGGAATGTATTTCAGGAGAGGCAAAATTAAACTCATCCTTTAAAAAAACACCTAAGGACAAGAGAGTTCCTAAATATTTCCCAGCTCATTTTGCAACTCTAAAGTGAGACCAGATTTGGAGTTGAGATCCATATGTGGTCCAAATTAATTTTTTTATCTTGTTAGCCTATGCTTTGTGCTAGGCACTAAGGTTAAGTGGGTGGGAGAGAGAAAGAGGAATAAGCTAGAGTCCGCTCCTTTGCAGAGATCTGTGGCGATGGATTTCTCCCAACTCCTCCCCGGCTCGAGGCCAGGCACCTCGTATGTGTAAGAGCTCAGTCACTTTAAGAGCAAATTTGTCATTGCCACTACGAGAGAAAGATCTAGACAGAGTCGGCCCAACTGGCGACCAAGTGCCTGAATCATTCTATACAGAAGGACGTGGAGGGGTGACTCCTGGCTCACCTTCTGCCCCCAACCCCCATCCCAAAGCCCTTCTCTGCCCCTGCCCACACTTGCCTCTTGACTGCACTAGTCCCAATGTTCGCCCCTTTTGGGCAGAAGGGACCCCACTACCGCCTGAAAGTCAGGCCAGCAGTCTCCACTTGGGGGCCTTCTTGATTCTTACACTGTGTTTCTGCCTCAATACTTAACTCTTACCATGTGTCCCCCGCCATGCCCCAATCTCAGGCCTTGGGGCCGCCTGTCCAGACTCAAAGCTGTCCATCCCCCTGGCATCCTGCTAGCCCGATTGGTCCTAAAGCCACTTAGTAAACCTGAGGCTGCCTCTGGGTCCTGGCCTATGCTTGCTCTTCCCACACCTCTCTGTCCTAGCCTGAGGCTCAGAGCAGCTTTCTCCCAGATCTGGTTTGATTAAATGCCTGCTCATAGTCATTAAGCACTTACTATGTACTCGGCAGTCCCTTAGAAGTGCTCACTCTTTAAATCCTCAGAACAATTCTCTGAAGTAGAGATCAGGATCCTCATTGTCCCCTTTCATGAGGGACACTTAAGCACGGGAAGATTAAGTCATGGGTCCAAGGCTATCCGTCCCAGAGCTTCTAGTAACTCCACAGTGATTGGTGAGAACGCTCTCGGCGCTAAGTCCAGAATGCTAAGCGGTCCCCGACCTGCCAACACTTCTTTTTGTGAAAACCTCAGATCCCTGATGTCATGGAAAGAGAAAAATGTGGTTCTGGGGCATTCCCGGGCTCTCCACTGTTAGGTGATCCTGCTCTCCAACCCCCTCCCTTGGAGTGGGGGTGGGGGTCCTGTTGCCACCGCTTTTCCTATATGCAGAGCGTTAATTCTCTGCCGCCCCAGGCCTTCAGCTGTTCTGGGGCTCCGAGTGATTGCACATTATCATTAATGGATCAGGCCTCCTCGTCAGGTTTCCAAATAGAGGTCTGGCCCGCCAGATCGTAAAGGTTAGGCCTCCGTATTCCGGAGGGCTGTGTCAGATGAGGAATTCTATTAGAAAGCTTTGCATCTGGAGTTTTCTAATGGTGCCTTCGGGCAAAAAAAATTAAAATGAAACCAACAACCCACAGCCCCTCCCCCCCCCACCCTGCCACCATCCCAGCTTCCCCCACAGCAAGAGTTCTGACTTGGTTAAATAGAATTCATTAATAAGCAAGGGGGAGAAAGCACTCCAGGCAGTTTACTCTTGAAAATGTAAACTGTTAAAATATTTTGTAGTTACAAGCGTCTTGAAAATGATGCATTTTCTCTCGTGCTTTGAGATTTCTTAGAATCGAAGATTTTCTGATACACGCGGGGAAATGCGGAGACGGTAAAGCGGGCGAGCGTGTAGCTTCCAGAATTCTCTAGGGTAAAGGTCACATGCTTGAGAGTTTGAAATCTGAAATCTGGAGCTACCATTCACTTGGACTTCCTCTGCTTTCAGCTATCTTACCTTTTCCCCTGAAAATATTCCCAAGGGCATATATAAGAACGCTCGGTTCCCTTACATGTACCAAATTCCCTTAAATGTACTAGATTTGTCCAGCTTTTCCCCTCCTTCCCTATTTCTTCTCCCTTCCCACTGTCTCTCCCTCAACTTCTCTCTGTTAAGCGCGCGCACGCGCGCGCGCGCGCACACACACACACACACACACACACACACACACCTTACTGGTTTGAGGATGAGGTTCTAGCAAGATCCCAAGAAAGAAACAGTTTTAAGGTCCCTATAAGGGCATTGCTGGCTGGGCACCAACTGAAAACAGGACTCTGGGAGGAGGGGACAGAGGAGCGAGCCGTCTTTGCAGGGGGGGTTCCCAACCTGTCTTTGTCTGAAAACTGGGCACTGGGCCAGCCCCAACCCAGCGGATTGCCGCTCTTGGCCTCCAGCCCAGTGATGGATCTGACTGTCATTTCCCTACCCCCACTGAGGCAGGAGGCAAGCGGAGGAGAGGGACAAGGAGAACACAGAGCTTGGTCTGGGAAAAGAGGTAGGAGTGGTGACACAGGGAGCAAGACTCAGCTGGGGCCTCCACCACTCTTGGGGCCCTCTTGTCAGCCTCTGTTCCCCTGTTAGAATCCACCATGAAAAATCAAGGCAAGTCATGACTCTATCAGAAGGCCGGTCTCGCAGTCAGGCAGCCAAAGGAGAGACACGAAGGCTGTTGCCCCTTACTTCTAACAAGTGGATGTTGGAAAGCAGCAATCCTATTTTTAAAGACTTCTTGAAAAGAGAAGCTCATGGTCTTCTTTGAAAATAAATTCTGTGGCTAAATGCTCCCTCACAAGCGAGAAATTCTTCTTTGCACCCAACTTAAATCAAGAGACCACCCCAGCGTATTCCAAATATGTTGCCATCAGCAGGAAAATAAAGCTGACACTATTTAGAAGGTGACAACTTCTGTGAACTTAAAAAACATCAAGGACAGCTAGAATAGCCATGGGACTCACTTGTTGTGATTGGGTTTTTCTTCCTTGAAAATTTTTACGTTTGGCTCTTGTTTGTGCACTTATTGCTCTAAATTGAATAAATGACACATCAGAGATGTGAGGAATCTGGGAGCTTATCTAGTCCACTTTCCCATACCTTACTGATGAGAAAATGGAGACCCAGAGAGGTCTAGTGACCAGCCCAAGGTCACACAGATAGAAGGGTTGGAGCAAGGACTTGAATCCAGACCAAGCAGACTGCTTCTCTCTCTCTCCCCCATACACATACCTTCCCTGCATTTCAGTACTTCAACCTAATTTGAAATCTTTAAGCAATATTGGTATATATGTATTCCTTTCCATGATATATTCCTTTCCAACTCATATATTCTGTTTATTCATCTGTTACTCATGTGTGTGTGTCTCTCTCTCAGTAGACTATAAATTGCATTTAGGATTCTGTGTTGAATCCTAAAGATCCAGAATAATGACTGTCCTATAGAAGATCTCCAATAAGTATTTGTGAATGATACTTTAGCGAGGAAGCGATAACATTGGTGTTGCTATAGTAAAGTCAGAAGAAAAATAATGATCAGGTGGTAGATTGCAAAGAAGCTATAAATGCCATCAGAATCCATGGG
>ML107031.1:30537-44129 GCA_003697995.1 Taxidea taxus jeffersonii
AGAAATGTCTATTAATTATTGCTTAAAAGTGGGAAGCGTGAGTCAACAGACTAGCTGCCCTTGGTCCCGTTATTCTGAACAGGACCGTGCATCTCCCCTCCTAAAATTTGCCCAGTGTCGGTATCATGTCCTGGCACTTTGTTATTGTTCCTTTAACTCAAGAGAGAGGGCTGAGATGCTGCTCCTCTTTGCCAGTGTTAAGAAAATGTACGTATTCAGGCAATAGAGGGCAGTGTTTCCACAAATTTTAATATTGCCATAGCTCCTAAAGGAAGCAGAGCGCTCAGCTCTCCAGTCGGTCGCGTGCCCCGATCTTACAGTGGTTGGTACTCGGCTTTGTGGTCACAGCAACCTCAGCTCGAATCCGGGTCCTGGCAGGAGGGGAGAAGGCTTTGTGGAGAGATCAGCACCGGCCCAAGTCGTCCTGTAGCCAACCAACATTGTGCAACCAGAGGTAGAGCGGTGAAAATCAAGAAAACAGAAACCACTGCAAATATTTTAAACTTTAGAGGGATGGCATAGGTGGAGAGGCTTTATTAATGCACTAATCCTGTTGGAAGCATGTTGTGTGTGGGTTTTTTTATTTGCATTGACGGATAATATGATAAAACTGGAGTGTAGTGGGCATGTAATTATTATTAATTACAACTACTTAAGCCCTGCTTTGAGCAGACTCGTCAAGTCGGCTTGCTTTTGAGCCTTGCCAGGCTCTACAGTAATAACAAGCCTGAATTATTTGGAAAGATGTCAGCAGTAGATGTGGAAATCCTGTGTAACCAGGCATGAATTGTTGTTAGGAGGGTTTTTTTTCAGGATGACAGAGAGAAAATGAACTGTCCCTTATCTGTAATTGCAGGAAACATTTTGTTTCTATGATATGAACTGGCTGTAATTTAACTTCCCTGCATCATTGGGTAATGTAAGAAGCCGGTTGTGGCTCACAACGAAATTCTCCGAAGTGGGCATTTGGGTCTGATAAAGGGCACGTTGTAAGGAGACAATGGGGCTGGAGCAGTAAATAATGTCCATATATGGTGAAACTTTTTTAATGACATTTTCCAAAAGACTAGGGTTTGTGTTATAAATGGCTAAATGTTGAATTAATGTGAGTAACACGGCTTTAATGGGCCTTTCTCCAGGACTTAAAAACATGAACAATACAGCCTGAAAATGTCAAATATAAGTATGTTATAATGAGGTTTACTGCTCTAAAATTATAGCCCACCATGTTTTAAATAAGGGATCACTCGAAGGCACTTTTTAATGCATATTGCCCTTGTTTCACGGATGGCCTAGCAAAAACTCATGTTTCTTATTTCTGTAATACTAAAAAAAAAAAAAAGAAAAAAGGAAATTCAAATAAAAATATGTGTCGAAGGGAGGCACAGAATCTATTAAGCTCTTTCAGAGTCAGCGAATCGTTACAAATGATATTCCAAAAAATTGCAATAAATATCACCCTCCCCAAAGGAACAATTTTGGGCTCGTTGTGTGCTTGAAAGATCAGCCTCAGAATATCATGCAGGGAAAAGATGTGGTTTTTTGTGTGTGTGTCCTCTAAGACTCATTTTCTATTCTGAGGGCTCTTCTTCCTATAACTTATCCCCGATCTCCCACCCCTCCCCAAATTCCTCACAAATTTGGCCTCCCCTTCTCGCACAGGCCTTGCCTGGGCTCTGTCTCAAGCCTGCAGGGCCTTCTTGGCTGGCTAGCACTAACACTGTTTCTAAGAAGACAGCCGAATGGCAACTGTTCTTTAGTCAAAAACAGCTTCTAGAATAAGCCCATCCAAGGTTCTTTATCTTTTACAAGGAGACTGAGAATGCCATCCTTTGAGGAAGGAGATTGTGTCCGTCAGAACTCTGTGATTGCAAGTGACAGAAATACAACCTGTGCTGATTTAAAGAGAGAGATGTACCCAGGGCCCAAGGGGGCTTCAGATATAGCTGGCATTGTGTTTTTAAAGATGACCAGGATATACTCCATCTCATCCCACACTTCTTTCTGAATGTTGCCCTTATTTTCTCAGGCTAACTCTTAGTTGGCTGGAAACATGGCAGCCAGCAGCAATCCCTGCTCTTTATGTCTTATAGCACTGTTGTCTACCAGACACCTCTTGGTTACTGGTCAAAAAATCCTAGGGAAGGATTTGATTGGCTTGGTCTGGGTCAGATGTCCAACCCTGGACCAATCAGCTCCATCCATGAGAATGGAGTCACATCATGCAGAGAGCCCATCCCTTGTCTTGAGATCAGTTCCTAAGTTGGAGAACTGGAGGTCCCGAAGCCACTTCACTTATTTCCCCGAGCAGTTTTATCCATTGCATTACTGGAGTACACCATTTGGTGGCTGTCTACTTCCACAAACCCATGTGTTCCGTTCCCAGACTATTAACCTCCTCCCTGTCTTGTGAAAAACAGAAAGCGGTCGTGGTGGTCAGAATCTAATAATTAGTCTGGACTCAACTTGGAGCTTAGGGATACAGTCAGAGCACCTGCTTGAACTAAGGGAGCAGTTGATGTTCTCTCTCTTCTGTCTCTGCCAGAAAGGGGACTACTTGCTTTGGAGGAGTCTTCGCCTGGCTTGGCTAAGTGCAAGAGTGCAAACTCATCTGACTCTGCCAATAGAAATCCACCTGAATTGGGCAAATTGTCTAACCTCTCAGAATTTAAAAAAAAAAAAAAGGGAGGGGGTGTTAATGCAAGAATTCAAAGAATAATGTACCAAAATAAATAAATAAATAAATAAATAAACAAAAACCAGTAAGGAGACTCATAATAGGAAGGCAATGTTGGCACCTAGGAAGGATGCAGCAAATAGTACTTATTCTTGCTATTCCAAGGCTGCATGGTGCCCTCATCCTCCATCCAGCCTCCACTGGTAGAAACTCCAGAATGAGACTTCCCCTAGGGAAAGGGCTCCTCATCTTGGGTTTCAGAAGTTTAAAAAAGTGACACAGTAGACTCTGAACCAGAAATAGAAAAATCAGGTCCACTGAGTGACCAATCCTATCCAAGTTTGCCATCTTGGTTCACTCCCTCTTAAATCAATAGTTGTTTTCATCAACAAAAGATTTGTTGACATTGGGTTTCCTATCTGTTTTTCTTGCTGATGTTAAAATATATGGGGCTTTCTTTTCTAAAACCAATTCTATATCAAGTTGGTTTTCAGAAATGTGAAAGCCTGAATAGTCAGAGGAAATTAATTCTGATGTTTAATTACATTAACTCTGAGACAGTATCTGCTTTTTATTATTTATTTATTTTTTTTAGGATCTGCTTTATAAAAAGCATCTTACAAGTATCTAAACAGACCCTACTCTTGTTTCCGTGCTCACATTGTCTACATTTGATACCAAAGCCAGTAGTTGCGGATGAAAATCAGGTGTATCTGATATAATCTTACAAAAGTTGTCTCTCCACTGTGTCAGCTATAAAGCATTTCAGGGCAAAGATAAGCCACTCACAACTGGATTCCTTAACAGTCTTTTTAACATTAATGATGAAATATTAGCATACTAACAAAATTCTTATTTTGATCGTGCGGCTTCAATGGCAATAGTTTTCACCGATCAGTGACGTTGTTACCCCGTAGATTTGTGTCTACAAACTGCAAGATCGTGTACTCATTGAAAAGTGGGGAAATCTTTTTCTTCTCATCTTGGAAGTCAACTAAAATAGCAAGAGGTAGAGAGGCCTGGGTGGCCCAAACAGTTAAGCGTCTGCCTTTGGCTCAGGTAATGATCCCAGGGTCCTGGGATGGAGCCCTGCATTGGGCTCTCTGCTCAGCAAGAAGCCTGCTTCTCCCTTGCCCTTCCCCCTGCTCGTGCTTTCCTCTCTCTCTCTCCTTCTCTCTCTCTCAATTAAATAAATAAAATCTTTTATAAAATAAAATAGCTGTAGCTATACCTGTAATTCAGTAACTAAATTAAAAATTCAGAACTAAAAAAAAAAAAAAAGCAAAGAACTAGCTTTGCTTGCTTTATCACCAGAAGCTTATGGATTTAGCTAAAGGCCTCTTTTTACCTCTTTACAATATAGTAAGGCAGAGCTCTCTTTCTCATCTCCACTGTTAGCCTACCAAACTGAAGAGTTTATATCCCAGCATTTTCTGTGTCTACACTTCACTGACCTTTCAGAAATAGGAGAAATTAACAAAAATTTTTCTGATCAAGTCTTGAACAGCCTAAGGTGAATTATTTAAAAAATATTATTTAAAAAGATGAATATTATTTAAAAAATCAGCATCTGTCTCTTCCCTAATTATAAAGAGCGCAGTTTGTTTTTGTGCAATAAAACTACACTCGCGCACAGAACATGATTTATTAGAACCAAGTCGGGACGGATGGAACTCCCTGGCAGGGAGCAGCACTGAGCTGGGAATTGTTGCCGCCTGCAAGCTTGTGGGGGTAGGTGGGAGGTCTTGAGGCCCAGCCCATCCGACCAGTAGTGTCCGGAAGCGTGGCTGCTGGTGGTGACTTTGCCAGAAGAGCACTTCTCCACCAGCAGTTGCAACTTCACTCAAGGATCCGAGTATTGAGAGATGACAAGTGGGCATTGTCTTCTCTTCTAGCTCAGCTCATAGGAAGCATGAGCTGACGGTCCTTCCTTTGGCCCTCTCCGCTGTGACATGTGAGCATCTCGGTCACATCACCCTAAAAGGCATCTGTGGCAGGGTCTGGAAATGTGGGCTTTCTGGGAAGTAGTTGGCCGAGGGAAACATCCACAAAAGCGAAATCAGAGAGAAAGCTTTTCTAAACAGACCTCGATTCAAATTCCATCCCTCGGCTGCTTCTGACAGCTTGAATTTGGACTTGAACTCTTCGTGCCTTGGTTCATTAGCAAAACAGGAGGAATATGAGTGGGAACCCCAGTGATTCTGTTCCTTCTTGCGAATACAATCTTTGCTCTCCGTTGTTTGTGGAGACTTCCCAGAATTCAAAAGTCAACAACAACTGCAACAACCCCCGTCCCCCGCAACCAAAACAAAAAAAAACGTGCCTCGGATCCAGCCTCGGATCGGCAGCAGCTCTGACACATTTGTGTCTTCACCCAGGCTCTGCCGTTTGGTTTCAGGTCCTGTCGCCACTAGTACGGCGAACACACGTTTCCCAGATTGCTTGGTAATGAGCGAAGAGCTAAAGTTAGGGTCATGGTCAAGCCCACTCCACGGTGAACATGAATCGCCACTAGATGGCACTGCTCATTGTTCATCAAGGACAAGGGGCTTTTTTTCTTTTCTTTTCTTTTTTCTTTCTTTCTTTCTTTCTTTCTTTCTTTCTTTCTTTCTTTCTTTCTTTCTTTCTTTCTTTCTTTCTCTCTTTCTTTCTTTCTTTCTCTCTTTCTCTCTTTCTTTCTTTCTTCCTTCTTTCCTTCCTTCCTTCCTTTCTTCCTTTCTTTCTTTCTTCCTTTCTTTCCTCCCTTCCTCCCTCCCTCCCTCTTTTCTTCCTTCCTTCCTTCCTTCCTTCCTTCCTTCCTTTCTTTGTTTTCTCCCCGGGTTCCTGGCTCAGGGTGTCAGCCACTGGGATTCTAATCATACCAGAACTCTTCTGTTCTCTGAGGAGAGGTCCTATTTTCAACATATTATCACCAAGATCTGAGAACCAAACAGACTCCACCTACAATCTGGGGGAATTACCTCAACAGTGTTGTCTTTATCCAGAGGTGATTTTAAAAGAATATATTGTAGTTGGATGTCAACGTTCAAAGGAAAATTCCATTTCAAAAGCAAGTGTGATGAATGAAGCCACATAAATCCCCTAGATTTATGTAGAGGCTGGAGCAATTTCAGAAGTCACACCATACAAATCAAAGGAACAGGCTTTCCTACATCCTCTCTCACTTTTCCTTACTCTTATTTCCTCACCATCCCATCCTCTCCTTCCTTCTTTCTCTTGTGCAGTCTTTTACTTTACCCCAAACTCCAAAACAGGAGAGAACTTGATCAGAAATCCTGGGTACATGGTGTCAGGCTCTAGCCACAGACACATCCCCCCATTTTACCCCCAAAAGACCCAAAGCCAGGGTCGAAGTTGAACTTGCACCACACCCCACAAACTACTCGTCAACCCTAAATCACTTCTGGAGCTCTGAGTAGCCCAGTCTTTGTAAGGTGGCTCACTTACGAGAAGCCGCATTTAAAAACCATATAGAGCTTTACTGAAGGTTTTCTAGAACAGCTGGTGTAGGACTCTAGGGACAACTTCACATGGAAATGTATCCAAAAGTTTCCATTAGACATATCTCTGTCAAATTCCCCACTTATCCCAGCTTCAGTGTGTGCTCCCTGCTCTCCGCCTGATTCTCCAAACATCGGCTCTTTAGTTGCCTTTCTCTGCTTCTATATCCTGCTCAATTCCCTGCCTCGTTCATAAACTTGGGGTCCTTGCTCCATGTCACGCTGGGAGTCCCCTCACAACCCCCCACATCCCCCAAAGTTCTTCTCAGCCCAGTCTGACTGTATCTGGCTCCAAGAATGAGCCCATTATTCAGAGGAGCAATGTTGAATATGGTACCATGTTGTCAATGCAGAGTTGTGGGTGTAGTCTAATGATTAAGCATGTGAGATTCCTGTATTTAAATTCCAGCGTCACCAATTACTTCCTACGTGACCTTGGGCAAGTTACTGAACCTCTTTGTGCCTCAGTTTATGAATATTTAAAATGTAGGTGATAATAGTACCTATTTCCAAGGGTTGTTGTGAGTACTAAATGAACTAGTGTAGCAAAGCCCTTAGAAGAGTGTCTGGTTCAGGGACACCTGGCTGGCTCAGTCAGTGGAGCATGAGACTCTTGATCTCGACATTGTAGGTTTAAGCCCCATGTTGGGTGTAGAGATTCCTTAAAAATAAAATCTTAAAAAAATGGGGGGGAGGTGCCCGAGTGGCTCAGGTTGTTACGTGTCTGCCTTCAGCTCAGGTCATGATCCCAGGGTCCTGGGATCAAGCCATGAATTGGGCTTCCTGCTCAGCGGGAAGCCCGCTTCTCCCTCTCCCACGCCCCCTGCTTGTGTTCCCTCTCTCGCTGTGTCTCTCTCTCTGTCAAATAAATAAATAAAGTCTTAAAAAAAAAAGAGTGTCTGCCACAGAGAAAGTACTACATAAGATTTCACTATGACTATTGTTATTATGACAATTGATATAATTATTACTATTTCATACACCAGGTACAGTGGTACTTATGAGCAAAACAGTCACAGGTATAATAAGAGTACACACAGACACAGAGCCCCTAGCTGGAAGTCTAGAGAATCCTTCCCTTTGGCGCTGAGACCTGAAAGGGATCAAGGAGTAATCTTTACAATGTTAGCCGTCATTACACTTCTCTCTTATGGATTTTGTGGGAAAAGCACAAAGAGGAAGGTGGGAGCCTTGCTCCCATTTCTGCTGGGACTCAGTCTGGCTTTAGTACAATGAGGTCCATAGAATACCCAGCACCATTTTGCAACCAAAGGGTTTTGTAACTTCAGGAGTCTTGCAGACTCCCACAACAGGGCTTATATCAAAATGGTCAGAGCAAAAGGATAAAAATGGACTTATTTCTGATTGTCCTCCTGGGCACTCCCTGTAATACCCAGGCATCCCTTTAGCTAGAAAGATGGCGATGGGGAGGGTTGAAGTTCTACGACATCTGGTAGGCTTGATGAACCAGCTGGGATGGGAAATGCATGTCCCTATAAACATTGGGAAAGTAAGTTTCTCTTTTTCTTGCTTTTAAGGAATCATAAAATATCCAGTTTAATCAGTTTGCAAACAAAAATCAAATGCCCACACCATAGAGTATGGAGATCCAATAAGAAAAACAAAACTCTCCATGGGTTTGCAGTCTTAAAGAGAAAACGTGCATAAATTGACTTATAATCCCACAAAACGCACCATCGTAAACCCTCATCAGAACACAGGGAAGGGTATAGAAACCATAAAGCCATACCAATCTATACCTGGCCTGTAGAGATTACAGTGGGGAAGGGGATAGGGTGCAGGATGAAGGCAGGGACATGAAGTTATTTAGAGATTAACTAGCTTCTCAAACTGTGCATAGAAGGCTATATGCTTTATTTCAGCCACGCACTGTCATAGAAATGTAAGACTCTTTCTCAGCCATAGTTCAGGAGGCCTTGGGAATGCTTTGGGAACACTTTGGGGTTGTTACCCATGCCGTCCAGAAACAAGGCAGAGAGAACAATGAAAGTAACTGCAGTTCCTCTGCCTATCCACACCACAGACTGAACTCCCATCCCTTTAGTAGGAATCGGGGCCTGAACACACCATGTTTACCCAACTCTTCTGTCTCTTCACCAGCAGAGCTGATCAGCTCACCCTCCATTGTCCCTCTACTGCTGCTGGCACTGGGAGAAATGGGCTTCCCTTCACCACTGCCTCTTCCTACCTAAGTGTCCCCTATGTAAACTCTACCGAGTCCCCCAAGCTTAAGTCCACCCCAGATACGTCAGCTTGATGCTACAGGAATAAAATTCTTTCCTTCTTCAAAACCTGTTATCTCACTCAAGATGTCAAGAACCCATTCTTGAGGCTCTGCCTCTGAACAATTAAATTTCATGGCCCAGGTCTTTGAGAGATTCAGTGAAGCAATGATATAAGGAAATTAAATGCATGTCTTCAATATCTATAAAGAGCATATCAATTTTAAGATAATGGAATTATTATTTCTTTGTCTTCTAATTGGATAGTCTGAGGAATGTTGTTCTGCAGGTAGCCTCTCGGTAAACTATGGCAAGTGTTTCAAACTCAAATAAGTTCACGGAATGCTAAATTAAACAAAGTTAAATGAGTTTATTTAATGTGAACCCATCAAGGCCTTTACTACCCTAATGTGCTCTGTGAATTCTGCTGGACTCTTTTGCCAACTTATTTGACCATGGAACACTTTTTCCCTCATCTTCTGGAAATACTCTTCTGTAGGCTCCAGAAATGGAGGATACTGAGAAATCCTTTGTCCCCAGAATCCATGGGGATTCTACCTCCACCCCTCTGTTCCATTTTCACTACGTGAGCAGAGCAAGTGTTAGGGCAAAAGGGTTCTATATTTTATTTGTTTCCTAACTTCATTTCCTGGTGCTCTGTGCTTATTTTTAACTAAAACCACTGTGACATCAGTGTCACAAGCACGAAGTACCTGGGGGTTAGACATTTGGAGGCAGTAGAAATTAAAAGTGTTTATCCCGAAGTTAAAAAACAAAATGAAAGGAAACAAGTACAAATGCCTCTATGTCAGAGGAAGAGATAGGGGAAGCACATTCCTGGGCTTCTCTGGGAAATCTCTAGCCGAGATGCACGGGTGCCCCACTTGCCCTTGTGAAGGATGGGAATGGATGATGGCTCATGGTTAAGGAATGCAAAATAAAGATCTTATGACTTTCCATATAAAAATACATATGGTGTAAGATTACCGCACAGTTCCCCACAATCAGAAAGAATGCAAATATTCCCTGCACGGCCCGAACAATGAAAACAGAATCTGAGGAGACAGAAAATTGGGATCAACAGGAAAGTTCTGGCAAAACTGCTTTGCAGAGAACATAACGATCTTAAAATAGGTTCCCTAAAAGGGGCATTACCTAGGAAAAATAATCGAATCTCAAGGGATACAGATGAGTTTCAAGGGAGGACAATGATGGATGAGAGGAAATGGCAGGAGAAAACCGTAGAGGGCCAGGATAATGGGCCCAGTGACCCTTTTACCTTCCTCAAACTTGTCTTCTGGCCTTGTATAAACAGAGAAGAGGCCCAACTAGACATGCAAAGTGAAAAGGGGGAAAAAATTGATATTTCACGTGCAGCCCCGTGTGGGTCGAAAGTATAACTCACAAAGGAAAAAACCCGCCCCATCGTACATATCTCGGCATCAGAAGGATTGATTTAGAAGAATAGCTTTCACACGAGAAACGCAGAGCAGAACAGGAGGGCATTCCAGAGTCCCAGAAGAATCAGCCATCCCTGGTCCCTCGGTGCTTTCCTGTGGAGGAGCAATAAAGCGCCCTTAAAAATAAAATAGGGGAATTTTTGCCCCTATCCCTGTCACTACTCCTGCCCGCTCTGATTTCCTCAAAACAAAAACACTTTGTATGCTTTATTTTCTAAGTCGATCAGTCAAAACCGGTTATATTGGTAGCACTCTGAATGAAATTGTGACGCAGCCATTGGCCTGTGGGCACACTTGTCCCTCAGCAAAGAGTCAGTAGTGGTAGGAATAGTAATTTGAGCTGCCCTGAATTCATTTGGCTCTCAAACAAACAAAATACAATAAAAGCTGCCCATACTGAGACTGCTGTGGTTGAGAATCCAGAATGGCTGAGAAGAGGAGAGTCTGTGAGCATCATTGTGTTCTGTGCCTAACTGGGCTCCTCACCCTTCTTCCTGCTTCCTAACACCCTGGGGACTGGGAAAGCAGTACTCTGCACCCCTTTAGGCCCAGAGATGGGAGCCCGACTCAGATTGGGCCATCTGGGGATCCTATCTTTGGAGCCAAAGCCATCCATCCAAGGTGAAGATGCAGCACTATGCTGAGTCAATCTGAGTCTTGCCTTGGTGACTGAGTATTGCCTCAAGGCCTGATTTCCAAGTTGGGTTTTATGAACCTATTGGCCTATAAGCCTTATTGCCTTTATAAAGCAGTTCAAGCTGGATGTTTATCACGTGCAATCAAAAAAGACCTCCAGCTAACACAGGGACTTTGGCAGAATGGGGAAGGAGCTTTGCTTTCTCTTTTCTTACTCCCTAAGAATATTCATAGGAGGCATCCTCCCAGCCAGACCAGAAATGCAGGGACGAGGACATACAGGCTCTGTTGACATTCAGGGAGATTAGGGCTTATTGGAAAGAACAGGCATTCAACGATCACTAATAATCAATAAATTTCAAGTTTCTCTAAGAAAAAGCAGTGAATCACCAGAGGCCTCATGTGTGGGGAAGGGGCAACAAAGTTATTTCAAGGATGGCTGACCTGAAGAGGGCTGGGGTGAGCATCATCTTCATAGGCCAAGGTCTCTTTTGCCATTTTAACCCCTGCTAACTACTTAAGTTTTCAGGCACAGTGATTTCCTACATTTTAAAAAATCCTTTTTGCTTTTCTGACTAACTGAGCAGACACTTGCCTGTTTTATCTGATAATATTTGTGGGAATTTGAATTTTTCTGTACTTTTAAAAATTTTCTCTCACTCTAGCAAATGCATGAGAAAAACTTTTGCTCTGAGGAGAATGAAGTACCAGGTGGAAAAGCGGGGTGGATGACCTTGGCAGGATAGAAATAATAATTCTAGTTCTTCAGTGATGAATCATCTTTGGAGTCTTCAATGTCTATAAAAATTCTGACATATCTCGATTTTTACTCAAGCAAAAATGAAAATGTAGAAAAACTGGGTGTGTTTTGGTGCAAAGAATGTGTACTTTTTTGGGGGGTGAATTCTACACGTGTATCAAGAAGAGTTTTCGTGCTGCCCTGCAAATTAGCACCTGGCCAATCCTAATGCAGCGTCCTTCGCTTTGTTGAGATGTTTCCAAGTGTGATGGACCCATTGTCCATGGGCTCACTGCAGGTAACTTACATTTGTCAACTCTGATTTGTATGCAGATATGGTAACTCATATTGAAAGCCCCTTTTCTTATCTTCCTCAGTGGGAGAGCTAATCTGCTTTACCATTTTTATACCATAGAGTATGCATTTCTCTTCAGTATCTTAAATTTCAGATGGTTTTCCAATGACTCCTTATGTTCATGTGTTTACATTTTATCTCCTGAAAGGATGGCTCCACTCTTTTTTGAAACCAGGGACCAAGGCTCTGATACCTCTTCAGCCTTTTTGCTTCATGCCTAAAGCATCTCATCCAATAACTAGTACTGATAATTATTTAACAAATACTTATTGAGCTCTTAACATGTAGCAGACACTTTCTAGGTCTGAGAATTTAGAAAATAAATGTTCTTTCAATTGATGTGATTGTTATTTATCTCATTAACATTTGATAAGAACTGTCATCTAGAAAGAGGAAGGCAGGCAGGAAGGAAAGAAGGAACTTGCTTCTCTATATTTATGAATGCTACGATTATTTCACATGGCACTAAATACCGTGTGGTTTTTTTTGCATAAGACTCAGAGTTTTAAAATTACATGATAGCATTCTGCAACAAAACAGTTGAGATCAGGCTGTGAAAAAGAAATCAATGCAATTTACTTACGATTAATTTAAGATTAACTTAAAAATAAAAAAAAAAATTGGCCTACTCTCAGGGTACTCCTGTTGAACTGTCATCTAGAAGCTTATATAATTAGTGGAAGCATGTTAATTGAATTATGGCAATTAAGTCAGCCTTGAGACAAGAGGGTCCCTTCTGACTGAAGGAATCAGGGCAGTTTCATAACCATCCTCCCCTGTTAGAAAGTTTCAGGACCGTGTTTTATCTTGCCCCTTAGAGCTTTAGCTTCCATGATGTAGGCAAATCTTGATTTCTCCGGTGTGAATTATCCACTTTTTGGGTTTTCTGAGCCCCTGGATTCTTTTGGCCCCCTTCTGCGGGTTCCCAGGTGGTCAGCATGGTTGGGAAGACTGGAACTGGGAAGAGGCCATGGGACTTCCATCTGTTATTTTTACTCCCAAATAACTTCATCAGTAAAAGAGAAGGTATGTGTGGAAGGAAATGAAAATATCTTGGCGGGGGGGGGGGGGGCAGCAGCTAGTGTGGAGAAAGTGATTATCTTTTCAGCCTTTTCTTTAATAATGTCATTGTCAAATGAAGGATTGGGAAAATACTGAAGGAGTTGGCACGTTTGCCTGAGTTTGGGAACCGCTGGGGAAGGCCGTTGTCCACAGTAACCCCTCTTTACAGATGCCCTAGAAGAAGCTTGCCGTGACCCTAACCTGATACTAATAAACAAACTAGCCTTGGGAAGTTTCCTTCCTTTCTTCAGGACTACATTTAGTTTATAAAATGAGATCACCGCGGTTCCTTTTCACTCCAAAATTCTACCACTTTTTGGTCTATTCACAAAGTTGGCACCATGTTTTCTAAGAATTTGAAGGTGGGTTGTTAGCCTCCCGTGCCCTGGGGTGATCAAGCTGTGTGGACAGAATGTGTGCCGGTCAAACCAGCGGACGGGAAGATTGTCAAGACCTTGGCGGATAGAAATAAGATTATGCACTTAAGATTGTCAAGATTGAGGGTCAGAATTGAAGATTTCTCTAGGGGAAAAAAAAACAAACCAAAACCAATAACAACAACAACAATAACAATAACAGCCAAATAAGAGGAGGCAACAGAAAAGAAGGGATGGGAAACCATCCTGAAACTTCTGGAAACAGCAGCCGTGGGAGGTTCCGTGGGCCCAGCCAGCCACATGATGTTCGGGACTCTGTGCAGAATGAAAACGTGCGACCCCTTCTCCAAAAATTAAGAATTTCAAAATGGCAACAGCGCGGTTTTAAACTAAATGCCTTCTACGTGTTGGCTCGGTCTGTGGGCCTGGCCGGGAGGGATTAATCCTGTTTTCCAGGGTTTGAAATCACAGTAACCTCCCCTGCCCGGCTCCCCTGAATCTGCAGGACTCGCTTCAAGTCAAGTCTGCTTTTCATTCAGTGCT
>RCUC01151356.1:0-38877 GCA_003697995.1 Taxidea taxus jeffersonii
GTCACAGGGTCACTGGGTCTGGGACTCCTCTGAAGTTCTAATGCAGGTGCTTGATGCCTCCAGGCCTGACGGCTTCTGGCTTCTGGGACTCCTCCAGCCCCGCTGTTTCCAGCATCCCCA
This sequence comes from Taxidea taxus jeffersonii, assembly GCA_003697995.1. NCBI lineage: Eukaryota > Metazoa > Chordata > Mammalia > Carnivora > Mustelidae > Taxidea > Taxidea taxus. Next base: position 121 of record RCUC01151356.1, read on the forward strand.
TGGTAGTTCCTGGACACAGCCTGAGATTTTGAGACAAAGCAGTCTGTTCCCTTGATGTGGGCTAAAAGGCCCCTGATCAGTTCTGTACCCACCTCAACTTAGAGGCAAGAAACAGGACTCCCGAGGGGGCCGGGAGCTTGCCCAGCCCATGAACAGGGCCGGAGTGGAACTTGGCTCTGCTAAGCCCAAACGCCAAGCAAGGCCTGAGCCCTTCCTCCAGTGTCCCAACCCCTCAGCCGTCATCTCTGTTCTCCGGGCCCTCCTTGACCTGACAACCCATGATGCCATACCATTTTCTGGTGACTGCTGGCCCAGGGGCATCCGCCCACTTCCAGCCCAGCCTCTGCTCCAGGGAGGGCTCCTGGCGGGGCTGACTGAAGCATGACCCCAGACAAGTCAATTAGCCTCTCTGAGCCCACTCCCTTTCCTCAGTGGGGGTGAGAAGTCGTAGTCAACAGCTACCGAGTACTGATTACGGGCCAGGAACAGGGCCTGGTGCTTAGCTTGGCTTACTCCTTTTATTTTAATCCTTATGACAACCTTGTGTGGGAGAGATCACTGTGATCCCATTTCTCAGAGAGTGAAACTGAGGTGCATGGCAAGTAGCCGTGCTGTGGTAGGAGGGGGCAGACGGTTCTGCTACTGGTGCCTGGGGCTTCCAACCACTCAGGGACACCTTTGTCCAGAGATTCTTACCCCTTTGGGGGGCCCAGGGCTCTCTGAGGATCTTCCATAGGCTGTAACATATTCTTGGAGAAATGCAGATACAAACATGTACGAAAAATGTTGTCCACAATCCGGGGGCCTGAAACGAAGTGGTTCGTTCCTAGGAGCATGGATGTCTGCTCAAGGACCCTTATCCTATCCAGCGTTTCCTGGCATCTCAGTGGGGAGGTGGGAAGGCGGAGAGGCGGTCTGAACTGTGGGGGTGAAGAGCCAGGCCGTGGCTCCTTTTGGTGTCCCAGACCTCCGGAGTGGGTGGAAGGAGGCTTTCTACGGGAATTTCAACATGACTTGAGAGGTCGGGGCAGGCCTGAGCACGGCTTGGCTCTCTTCTGAGCACTTTGGAGATGGCCTGGCTCGGTCCAGTGGGAGCTGCGGGCTGGGGAGGACAGGGAGACACAGCATAGCCCAGGATCTAAAAGGGAGACCAGGGGGAGTGTGAGGGTAGGTTGGGGGGAGGCGCTGATTTTATCGGTGCCTGGATTTCCCCATCCCTAATTATCCTGTGATAATTAGTAGGTCTAGAACATTTGCCCTGGAGCCAAGCTGGGTAAATAGTGAACAGGGGAACAGAAGTGTCTGGTTGCTTGACTTGGCAGGGAGGGGCTGGTTTTATGGGAGCAGAAGAGAGGATCTACAGCATGGGGTGGTGGTAGGACCTCTGAGACAGGCTTATTCCCAAATGAGAATTCTTGGCTTTGCCCCCATCCGCCTGAAATCCCACCACTGCAGATACATTATCTAGGTCCAGAAGGACATTCACTATATGAAATGGAGTCGCCCCGATGACACGTGTCGTGGGTTTCATTGGCCACTGCTAGAGGACAAAAGAAACTGCTGGGGAGAGAAGGTCAGGAGGTAGCAGGGAGACAGAGTAGTAGCCTCAGCATGTGGGTTAGGCAGACCCAGCCTTAACCTTGCTACGCTTCTGTCCCATGACTTTGGGAAGTCCCCGCAATGAAGTTATAGGGAAGGTGCCTGCCCTCCGGAGCTGCCTGGTTGTCAGGAGGCTTATAAGGGCTGAGCCCAAGCCTGGGCTGGACAAAGCTTTCACTAAATGGTGACTGGCAAAATTTGAAGCCCAGGAGGGCGCTGGGGATGTCCGGGGACACAGGAAACCCACATGGCTGACCTCACCGTGGGCCAGCCTGCAGAGCCCAGCCTGTGAGCAGGGCCGCAGCGGGCCGAGGTCCTCCCTGAACTCCCCAGGCTGGCGTGATCCCCGAGGCCAGCTGGCTCTCTCCCCTTCCCCCCCCCCCCCCCCCCTTACAGGGAGAGAAAGTTCTGGGGAGAGAGCTTGAGGAGACAGGGGCCTGTCCTGTGGAGAGCAGGGCAGAGGTGGAGAGAAGGAAGACCGGGGTTAAAGGCAAAGCTAACTTGGGGAACAGGAGGAGAGAGGGCAAGGCAGGACCGTCCCTGAGGGCGTTCTGGATTCCAAAGGGTCTTCAGTGGGTTGTGGTCGAAAGAAGAGGGAGACAGGAAATCGGTGGCCTGTGGGACTGAATTTAAATAGGGGACAGAGAAATGACCACACAGAGCCTTTCTAATCGCCACCCCTTCTGCAGAGAATTTAAGTTCCACTAGGGTTGCCTTTTATCCCCCCCTCTCACTGCTATATTCCCAACACCTAGAAGCAGTCCTGGGGCCAAGTGCTTAGTGAGCAGTCCTTTCTGGATCTCCAGACTCAGGAAGCTGTGGATTTACAGGGCGAGCCCATGAGGCCTGCCGGGCCCTGCTCCAGTCCTGTGGCTTTACTTTCTGCAGGGGCTTTCGCCTGTCATCTGTGAGATGGTGGCGCTAACGGTGCAGGGTTAGGGGATTGAGGGCAAGTGACAGCTGTCCTTCCGGAGCCTTCCCCGGCAGCAATGGTGGAGGGAAGCCCCGAGTTGGGAGTGCAGGGCCTGAAATCCTGCCCTGGTTCCTCTATGACCAGCCACGTGACACTGGGCAGCTCTTCCCTTCCTGAGCCCCGTGGTCTTGAGGTGGTGCCTGCCAGGGAAAGGCCGTGCCCGGCTCCCTGTGACCAGGGTCTCAAGCAGTGGATACGGCTCAAGGACACCAGCCTACCACCCATGTGGGCTGAGACTTTGAATAAAACTCCCAACATGCTTTCCCTAAAAGGATGCGCGTTTGTGAGGGGTTTGGTGGCCTTTGGGTGAATGACAGGCCCCTGAGGGGAAGATGCTGCTGTCCTCGAATATCAGGAAACAGAGGCCTGGGAAGAGCCCCTCAGTGCCCAGCCCCAGCCGAGGATGCCCCGGGACAGAGCGATGCACAGGGATCAAGGGCCTGGAACCTGCCAGGACTTGAAGGCGGGTAGCGCCTGGGGGTTCTGGAATCCTGGCCGGGTTGGGTGCTGCTGTTTGGACAGATTCCTGCCCCAGTCCCCTGTGAGCCTAGAGTTAGGTCTTTCTCACTCTTCCTGCCAACCTGGGCTCCTTCTCTCGCAGTTTTCTCCATCAGGAATTCCTTCCCCCACATCTCTCTAGGCATAGACACTGCCCTCTTTCTCCAATTCCCAGAATCTTTCCCGATCTTCCAGCTGGAAGGAACCTCTCTCTCTTTCTCTGACTCCTAACAGAGCTCCACTCTGCCCTGGACTTGTTCTGTGTACCAGCCTGGGAGCCCCCGGAGCCAGGGCCTCAGTCTCAGCTCTTGTCCCCTGAGTCCATGGCTCACTGAACTGCTCAGACGCCCAGTGACCAGATGTAAGTGACGTGACAGTCACACAAGCAGAAGGAGCCCAGAATGGTCTCTGGAGTTTTCTGGACCCTGCAGTTTTATTTGGCACCTTGAAGGCTCTAGAACTGGCCCCACGGGAGGAATGTAGAACACAGACAGCCAAGTTCTCACTGTGACTTGGATGTCACCGCGACCTGCAATGTAGTGGGGCGGCGGCAGGCATTCCATTTTACCGATGGGGAGGCTGAGGCTGAGACTAGCTAAGGACTTCTCCAGGTACCACCACCCCCCCCCGGGCTGTGGCAGAACTGGGCTGGAATCTTGGCCTCTGACCTTTTCATGGTAGGTAAAAGGTGATGGGCCAACCCATGAGCCCGGGGCCTGGGTAGTGCAGTCCATCTGGAGTTGGGGACAGTTTTACAAGAACATCTTTTTAAGGGCTTTTGTTGTTGTTATTTTAACAAGGAAAAATAAAGGAAAAAAAAACCCTGAAGTTTTTAATCCACTTCCCAGATAATCCCTGTTATATTATTTTTTTAAGGAAAATATTAATCTCAGAAAGGTATAAAATAATACAGATATAATATAGAGTCTCTTTGCTGGTTTCTGTCCTGTATAAGCTCTGTCAATGGATTTTTTTCTAGGCAAATAAAGTATACATAACAGCATTGACGTTTCTGTATATGCATAACATAGTGTATTTATTTACTTACGTTAAGAGGGTCACACAATGCCCATGGTGCTGAGCAATGCAGTTCTCATATGTCCCTGTGTTTCTGTGTGTTTGCTTATCGCTCTATGTTCGTGACCTGACACTCAGCTGCTACCTTCTTTTGTGAATGGCTGCATCATGGCCCATTGTATGGTGTTCCGTTAAGTTATTTGACTAGTGAGACGTTGTGTCCAGCTTCTCCTCTATCAAATAAGGCAGTGAAAATATCCTAACAGCTTTGTGTATATTTCTTGGCAAACTTTTTTTTTTAGTCTTTTTTTTTTAATTTATTTATTTGTCAGAGAGAGAGGGAGAGAAAGCGAACGAACACAGGCAGACAGAGAGGCAGGCAGAGGGAGAAGCAGACTCCCTGCCGAGCAAGGAGCCCGATGTGGGACTCGATCCCAGGATGCTGGGATCATGACCTGAGCTGAAGGCAGCTGCTTAACCAACTGAGCCACCCAGGCACCCTCAAACTTTTTTTTTAAAATAGACATTATGTATTTATTTATTTGAGAGAGAAAGAGAGAGAGAGGAGAGAGAGAGATAGTACAGGGGGAGAGGGAGAGGGGGAGAGAGGGAATCCCAAGCAGGCCCCACGCTGAGTGCAGAGCCCGACAGGGGGCTTGATCTCCCAACCCCAAGATCATGACCTGAGCTGAAACCACGAGTTGGAGACTTCACTGACTGAGCCACTCAGGTGCTCTCTTGGCATACTTGTGTGAATCTAAAAGGGTAAGGGTTCAAGTAAAGCTCTGACCTTTGATTGACATTTTCAGGCCTGGAAATCTTTATTGGATGGTGTCCCTGATGTAGAATAAAAAGAATATTAATATTAATAATAGGAAGACACACAGCCCTTACAGTGTGTTAGACATTGTCTCAGCCCTCACATTAATTTTCAGAAACCTTAGGAAGTAGGTGCCAGTAGTATCTTCCTTTGACAGATAAGGAAACTGAGGCATGGAGAAGTGGACAGCCTCGCCCAAGGTCATGTAACTATTGTATTAGTTGTCTCGGGCCACCGTAACAAAGTAGCATGGACCAGGTGGCTTAAACGACATAAATTAATTTTCTTACGGTTCTGGAGGCTTCGGGTCTGCGCTGAAGGTGAAGGCGGGTCTGTTTCTTTGGAGGCCTTTCTCTATGGCTGTGGACAGCGGTGGACTCCTTATGCCTTCATGTGGCCTCCTTCTGTGTGTATGTCCTAATCTCTTCTTAGAAGGACCCCAGCGCTATTGGATTAGGGTCCACCTTAGGGACCTCGCCTCACTTTACCACCTCACAAATTACCACCTCCGTATGCAGTCACATTCTGAGATGTTGGGGGTTAGAGCTTTAACATATGAACATATGAACAATCAGGGAGCACCATTTAGTCTGTAACAGCTGGTAAGCAGCCGAGCCAGGATTCGAACCCAGCCGTCTGTCCCAGGGCCGCCCTCGAGACTAGTACACCATGACATTGGCATGGCCAGGAAGTGGGGAGCCTGCCCACGTGGGTGGCCCTGGTCCCACGCAGAGTAGATCTCCCAGTGGGGACTTTGAGGTCTCAGGGCCCTGGGACAGCTGCACTCCCTGTCTGGCCCAGCGGGAAGAGGCTCCAGCCCAGGTGGCCAGCAAGACCAGTGATGTGGATCAGAGAAACAGGGCACACTGGGTGGGGAGCCCAGGATGGGGTAGGCAGAAGCAGGTGTACCCAGGGGGAAGGTGGCTGGTCGAAGGATGGGAAACCAGGTGACAGGTCTGTGTACGTAGCCAAAGGACATGCCATCCGACGGACCCATTTGAAGAGCACAATTCAGTGGTCCATGTGTCATCACAGAGTTGTGCAAAAGCATCACCAAAATCCATTGTAGAACATTTTCATCGCCCCCAAAAGAAACCCCATCCCCATTAGCAGTCCCTCCCCGTTCCTCCCCAACCCCAGCTCCCCAGACCGAGGTCACCACAAGTCTACCTTGTGTCTGAATACGTTTGCCCATTCTGGATATTTTTACACATGGGAACATACAATGCATGGTCTTTTGGGTTTGGTGTCTTTGACTTGGCTTCATGGTTTCATGTGCATCCGTTTACCCAGCACTTCATCTCTTACTGCTGAGTAGAATTCCAGGGTATATACCAGGCTTTGTTTCCTTTTACCCGTGAATGGGAATTTGGGCTAGTTCCACCTCTCAGCTACGAGGACTTACACTACTCTGAACATTTATGGACCCATGTTCTGTTGTCATTTCTCTGGAGCATATGCTTAGGAGTGGAATCGTGGCTTATACAGTGACTCTATGGCTGACATTCTATGGAATTGTCAGATCGTTTTCCAGAATGGCCGAGTGGCCGTGATGATAGATGCTGACAGTCCCCTGAATAGGGCAGGTGGGTGCTGAGGGCCAGGGGAGGAATTGAGTTTGTGCATCCGGCTGGAATTTTCTAAAACAAGCACTAGAAGTAAAATGTTTTGACAGGTAAGATCATGCAAATAAAGAAATGTCTTCTTACTTAAAGGAGGCAAAAGAAGCATCAAATACCGGGGAGGCAGATTTAAGGGTTTCCCCTGCCTCCTGTCAAAGGTTTCCTATCCTGTGCCTTCAACACAGAATCTCATAATCTTGTGTATTTATTGAAGGCACAGACAGGAGAAGACAATACTCCACATGGTATGATATTAGGGGGAGAGGAGAGATATCCCCACACCCTAAAATGCTTTTGGTCAGCCCCTGAAATCTCATCTCCAGAGTCAGAGTCTTTCAAGCCATCATTAGAAGGTAGGTTTAAAGAGCAGACCACCCCGCAAAGGAAGTGAGCCCTTGCAGACTAGACAGTAAAACAACACTAGGAACAAGCTTCCTGTGGGCTTGTATGGGAGAGGTGGTGGGGGTGCCGGGGGGCCTGGGGAAACCCGACCGGAAGCCATATTTGCTGGAGCCAGCCTCAAGAAGATAGAGCTCTGAGGTATCTCTAAGGAGATACCTGGGGCTGTCCCCAGACCACCGGGTCCCAGCCAGGTCCACATCACCTCCAAGACCCACAGGGGAGTGTCTCCTTTCTTTCTTCTCAATTAATTTACATTCTCACTTTCAAGAAATCAATCCCTATTCCACACTCCCCTAAAACACATACCAGTAAGTTATTGAATGAGGCTATTCCAGAATATACCTTAGGTTTAGGCAAACGTGATGGGAAAATCAAGTTTTGTCCTCTAGAAGCTGTGCATCTTTGGAAGAGTGAATTCCCCTCTCTGAGGCTCCTGTCCTTCCCTCGTCTGTAGAGACACTACTGGATGCTGATAATTGCTGGACACCTGTTACCATGGCTGTTCACACCTGGGGAATTGTGGGTCTGTCTCCTGTCTAACACCGATGTGTTTGTCTTTCTTTCCTTGAAGAAGCTGATGCCCCTGGCCCCCAGCTCCCGGCCGGAGCCAGCACCTCTCACGTCTCCTGAGCACGGGCCTCACTTCAGTGCCCTCCTCCGCTGCCCACCCCGCAGGCTGTCCCACACACTGATGAATCATGAAGAAACCCTCAGGTCCGGGCCCCCTCCCGCCTGGCTCCCAGCCTCTGATATATTTGATCCCAGCTGGTATAATTTTTCACCTAAATGTGAATGTATTTGCGAATTGATAGAAAATAGTCCTTGCTCTGGTGATATAATAGCGGCCACCCCATCTTGGCTGCTATTTCGATTGTGACTTAAATGGATGAGGCCATCAATAATTATTTTATTGAACAGGCACATAAAAAATGATGCTGGGCTCAAGTAATTTCCCTGATGAAGCCGGCAACTGCACTGTGGGCAGTCCACCTTCTCGGTGCCGAGCTTGCTGGAAGGCTGCGGGGGCTGTCTCCTCCTCGTCTGTCCCCTCCTCGTCTGTCCCCTTCTCTGGCTGATGGCGGGAGCTCTGGGTGGTGGGGTGAGGAGGGCGAGGCTGACCCGCAGGCAGGTGGAGGGAAGGGAGAGGTCAGAGCCTTGCCATGCATCCCTGGACTTTCTGCGGCATCATCTCCTGCTTCCTGTCCTTCGCTGTTCAGCACAAATTGACAACGGGGACCACCCCCCAATTTGGAAGAGGAGGAGAGGGAGGCTCCGAGGTTCCCCAGCTGGTGAGCTGGGCCTCCCAGCTCCTAAGGAAGGAACCATTCAGGGCAGGTGCATCCCTGGAACTGCTTTTCCACTTGTGTTTTTTGGGGGAGGAGGATGGTGGCACAGGCAAGCAGCTTCCCCCCGAAGTACCCCTCAAAGGATGAATGAAGGCTGCTGGACGGGAGAGGAGAATGAAAGCCCCAAAGCCAGGCCCCCTGCGCAGCTCCTCTGCTCTAGCCATGTCTGGGCACATGGTCACCTCCACGTGAGTGCCGAATGCCAGCCCTTTTCCACATCTCTGGGGCTGTTAGAACAGCCACATTCCAGCTGGGGGGGCCCATTCTTGTTGGGGTCACGCAGGTTTCCCCAAACCTCAGCCTTTCTCATTCTGCCACAATAGCTATAGTGTTATTCTACCTACCACCAGTACAATTACTTACCTCCTACACGTCCTCAGATCCACTCATGCTTTTAACTTAGCCCTTTCCTCGGCAATAAATCCAATAAAGCACTGTTTGATGTACCCCTTCTCGTTCTCTAACGCACACCAAAAATAAAAGCGCAACTCAAACAGAAACACATGCATCCAGGTAACAGTGAGAACCATCTGGTAAACACCAGGGAGCTGTGAGCCCGGCTGGGCCACTGATTTGGAGAAGCAGAGGTGAGTAGGGAAGGGACAAGAAATCTCATCCATCTTGCCCCTCCACTCACCAGCCAGGCCTGGATCAGCAGAGCATTAGGCCCTCGTCACGGCTTTGATGGGCCGTGGGAGCTAAGGCCTGGGCTGGGGCAGCCTGTGTCACCAGTGCCTGCAGGGATCCTGTCATCCCAGGGCAGGGGGATCCTCTGCCTCCCACCCACTGTGGCTCCCCTCTGTCTCCCACGGCCTCCCTACTGACCCCTTTGTTCTTTCTGGGGCTGGGATCTGCGTTCTTTCTAAACTGAAGCTACCTCCTCCCTGCTCTGCTATCTGGAGCCCAGGTTCCTGGCTTCAGCTCAGATCTGGGAAGATAAACACATAGGCCTTTGTGTTTGGAGGACCCGTATCACAGATCTCCATAGGGCAATGGCCAGAGGGAACGGAGAAACAAAGGAAAGAGTGAAGACTTGGGGGGGAGGGGAGAAGATTCCAGAAATCTTAATGCCTAGACTCCAGCCTGAAATTTCTGCTGGCATCCAGCCACTTTCATTCCCCAGTGAAGAGCTAATCAGGCCTCCCTGCTTCTCTCTGCACCTCCACTCTCCCCTATTCTCTGAGAAGACCCCTTCCCCCCAGAGGCCTCACCTCAGGGGCCAGAGGTGGCCCATGCTGGGACCACGATGCTGATCAAGGAGTCACCAGCCTGAACGGACCCCTGCTTGGGGTGAACAAATGCTTGTGTCCCTCACAATTTTCCCAAAGGCTAGAGGGCCCATCTGCGGCCATCTGATGATTCCTTTGGAACACGAGCCAGACTCTAGGTCCCGCAGGGCCAGATGGGCAGGAAAGGGAGAGGGAGAGGTGGGGACTGTGACATACCAGAGGGCACGTTCCCATCTGAAGGCACTCAAATGAAATGGAACCAAGAGAGCCTGAATGGGCGGTTCAGGGAGTTGGATTCAGCTGGGGTGCGCCCTTGGTCTGGAGGAGGGAGGTTGAGTGGTGGGGATCTTGGAGCCCAGGGGCTGAGCTCTCTCCAGGAGCTCAGCGCTGCATCGCCCATGGTGGCTGTGGGTCCCCCTAGAACCTCGGGTCCTGCCCGCCTGCCAGGTGCCTTTAGCAAATTAGAGGAAGGGTCTCTTCCTCAGCCAGGCTCGATTCCTCATGCTCCTACCCCCTGGGCATGGACCCCACCACCTGCTGTTGTTCAAAGGAGCTCCACAAACTGTGGGCAAAATGAGAAGGGCAGCTGACACGTGACACTCATGGGCCCTCTTGGAGTCACTGGGGCAGGGATGGGGGTTCAGGACCCTGCCTCTGCAGGCCCTCCAGTGCCCAGAGGGCAGGTTGGCCTCCTTCTCGGCTCCCAGCAGCTGGGGGCAGAGCCAGGGTGGGGCCGACAGGGCCTAGAGGTTGGAGCTGCTGCTGAGTGGTTTCCAGAGTGGGGCGGAAGGGAGCTCCCCTGCATCTCTCTCTGCGCTCCGAGAGGCTGGGCTTTGGCTCCCACACACCCCGTGGCTGCAGAGGGACTGCGGTAGCCTGCTCCTCACATCCGGTTTCTGCTCCCCACGTCCCAGTTCTGTCTCCTCTTCCCTCTCTCCAGGTCCTGGGGTGTCTCTCCTCCTCCAGTTCTCCCCCGTTTCTTCGTCTCCAGCCGGTTTCCTGTCTCTTCACTCCTCCTGTCCTTTCTTGCTTTTCCACGGCCCTTAGCTTTCATGTCTGGGTCTTCTGAGGAGCAGAGAGACGGGAGCAGGCCAGCTTGTTGAGTGCCAGTAACCGCCAGCATCTGCCAACATCTGCTAGCTCCTTCAGCGACAGTGGTGGTAACGAGGCCAAGTCACCATCCTCAAGCCCAAGCCTCAGGGACGCTGACCATCTGAAAGGTGAGGAGCTCTGGGTCCAGGGGGAGGGGGTGGCTGAGCGCTCAGGAGCGCCCCTAGTGGTCACTGTTAGCGGGGCAGGGCCTGTGCTAAGCCGTCCTTCCTGCATGAACTGATGGAATCCTCAGGGCAACCCTAGGAGCTCGGTCTTATTATTATCCTCATTTTCAGATCAGAGAACGAAAAAGTACAGGGAGATGAGATGACTTGCCCAGGGTCGCACCGCGCGCAGAAGGCCAAGCTGGGCCCTAAGCCCATGTTGCTGGTTCTGGAACATATAGTTCTAACATCTCTGCTTTTTTTACCTCTCACACCCCAATTCTGTGAGCCAGCAGGAAGATCTGGGGCAGAGGGTGCTTCCCCAGCCCTCCCTTCCTCACGAAGGTCCCCCCTCCTCTGCTGACACAGAAATCTCCGATGTTGGATTCCATATTTTATCTTCTGTTCGAATGTAAACCCCTGTCCACATGGGCCGAGCCTTTCAGCCTTCACGTTATCAGCATTTGTCAGATAGGATTTGACAAAGAGCAAATATAATGTTTGAAGGCCCGGGGTGCTGAGGACCAGGAGGGTGGAGGGTGCTTGGCAGAGCGGGGTTTCTCAGACTGGGGCTGGCTAACACAAGAGCTGGGCCCTTCCCCCCAGAGTTGGGGGCTCAGCAACTAGGGGTAGAGCTCAAGAATTTGCATTCCTACAATTTTCTCAGGTGGTGATGCCGTGGCTGGTTTGGACACCCTGCTTTGAGAACCACTGTCTGAAAGTAAGGGGAAGCTGGGTCACCAGAGGCAGACATTTCCGCCTTCACTGGAGGCGAGGGCAGACAGGGGAAGTCGGGGGTCCCTGCAGGATCCCGGCTGGCCTGCTGTGGTTACACAACCCCCTCCTTTGTGCAGGGTGCTCTGGGCATCTGCGCCCGGCTATGATGAATAGCGCTCATTTAGGCAGTGGCCGCGCAGTGTGGAAAGCACCTCTGTACGATCTATCGGGTTTTTATTAACCGTTTTACTGTCACAGTTTCAAAATCAATCAAACAGTGTTGCCCTCCGGAGACTCACAGAGGTTTGAGGGCCGGGGCTCCTGTTCTAAATGCAGCACAGGCTGGGCCCGAACCCGCCGCGGGGGCTGAGGGGGTGGCCCCGAACGGGCCGTGCTGTCTGTGTCCTCCTCTGCTCTGTTAACAGCCAGCTTTGTCCTTTCTCTGAACCAAAGCCTCATCCCAAGACCAGAACTAAGTGCATAGCTTTGTTCATTCTTGAACCAAACCCAAGCAGGAATTTCTCTTGCGAACCACTTACCAGACCCGGGATCAAATCAGAACAGGGAGGGGAACTCAGGACCCTTCTCCAAACAGCCTGAAGCAGAAGGGAATCTGTAATCCCCAAACCATTCAGCTAAAAAAACCTGGGGACATCAAAAGCCTTTCAAGGCTGACAGGAGTCAGTATTTCGTTTGGTCCGGCCCCCTGGCTTGACATGAGCTAAGTCCCAGGTGCAGGGAATTGGGGCTCTTGGCTCCAGAGGCAGCAAGGGTCTGTACTGAAGGGAACCCTCCCAGGGAACCCCGTCCCGCTGTGAAGGAGGCCGTTTCCACCCCTGCCCCTTGTCCAGCCTGGGATGCCCATTTGGCAGAGCCTGGCTCCTGAATTCCGAGCCTGGGGCCACGGCCCTGGCCTGCAGCTAAGTGCTGACGGCCTGGCCTCTCTGGGATCCCAGCAGCGGGGGGCTGGGCCAGGCTGGGGCACCAGCAGCCAGGCCGTGCAGCCCCTAACCTCCCCCAGCAGAGGGAAGGAGGAAGGCCTCTCGGAACCTGGGGCAGAGTCAGAGGACCAGGGGATTTTCTCTGTCTTCACAGGCCCATTGCAGGAGAAGGGATGTGTATGAGGAAAGAACAGGACAAAGTATGCGATTTCTGAAGCCAGAACACAGCTTGCCACCTCACTCCCCTGTCCCCCCACCCCTTGTTCATCCTCAGGGGTCACCAAGACCCGCTGTTCCAGTCCTGGCTTGGCAGCCGCACCTACTTGAGCCATTGACTTGGATTCATCCCTGTGGCCCTGTGGCCACCCTCCCACCTTTGCCCCACTTCTTCTTCCCTCCCTCTCTGCTTCCCTCCCTTCCTCCTTCCCTCCTCTCTGTCTCCTTCCCTCCCTGCCTCCCTCCCTACCTCTTAACTTCCCCTCTCTGTCTCCCTCCCTCCCTGCCTTTCTCCCTCCCCCCTCCTAATTTCCTTCCCCTCCCCCTAACCTCCTTCCCTCTCTGCTTGCTTCCCTATGTGCCTCCCTCTTTCCTTCCTTCCTCCCTCCCTCTTTTTTCTTTTCTTCCCCTCTCTCTTCCCTCTTTGAATTCCTCTCACATATTTCTGCATCTGCCTGCCAGGAAAAGCCCTGTTCAAAGGTGGAATGAGCCCCTGCCTTCCATTTGGATGAAGAAGGGTTGCTGGAGAATATTAGTCGTCCATGAAAAGGAATGATGTGTACATATGCCAGAACACGGCGGAACCTCGAAACCATGCTAAGTGAGAGAAGCCTGTCACAAAAGGTCCCGTCCTGCCTGTTTCTTTTTTTTTTTTTTTTTAAGATTTTATTTGACAGATAGAAATCACAAGTATGCAGAGAGGCAGGCAGAGAGAGAGAGGAGGAAGCAGGCTCCCCGCCGAGCATAGAGCCTGATGCGGGGCTCGATCCCAGGACCCTGGGATCATGACCCGAGCTGAAGGCAGAGGCTTTAACCCACTGAGCCACCCAGGCGCCCCTGTCCTGCCTGTTTCTAAGTGAGCAGTCCAGAAGAGGCAAATCCCTGGGCAGAAAGCAGATGAGTGGTTGTCAGGGGCTGAGGAGAGAAGGGGTGAGGCTCTCCATCAGGCTGCCTGATGGCTATGGGGTGTCCTTTGGGGCTGATGACAATGTCCTGAAACTAGATAGAGGTGGTGGGTGCATAATGCCGTGAACGCACTGTTCCAGCATGTCCAGAGCCGCAACCAAGTGTGCGAGGCTGTCGGGTACAGAGTCCAGAAGCCTCCGACTAAAGCATCTGTAAATCGGGGTTGGGGGTTTGTTTCTCTGGCTTTGCAGACAAATGTACCAACTTGGAAGCCTCAGCGAGTGGAGCCTGGACAACTGAGGGGAAGGGGAGGGAAGGAGAGGGGGAGGGAACAGTAGATTCCAGACTGTGGGAAGCCAACCAGTTCCCAGCTGGACTCTCATCCAGCTGCATGGGGGAAGCCTCCAGGGGAGATGGCCTTCCGTCCTCCTCCAGGTTGCAGAGGAGGAGGATGGCTCAGGGAGGGGAAGCTGGGTAGCCAAGGCCACGTGGCTGGCACCCCTGGAGTCTGTGCCTTTAGCCCTGGCCACCCACATGGAGCCCGGAGGAAGGGACCCTTGGAAGTGACACTCCTCAGGAGCCTGGTTAGCCCCCTACGTGGTACTGCCCCATCCTGGCCCCTGACCTCTGTTGGACCCTAGTTCTGTTCTCTGTCTGCCCTTTCTATCCTGATGATGGGGTCCTCGGGCTGACCTGCCCCCTGCACAGCTGGAAACCTGGTTCCCAGGACTCCCCCACCGCCTGTGGAGGAGGACACAGCAGCCCGATGACACCAGCGCAGCTGTCCTCTGCCGTCACTTGGACACTGTCCCCCAGAGGGACGGTGGGGCTTGGGGCCTGGCCCGAGCCACTGGAAGAGGAGGGCTGTTTCTCCAGGCCTTCTTCCACAAATGTGGGTCATTGGATGCCTATGGCATGACGAGCCCATGCTCAGGGCCCTCCAACTTCTGTGTGGAGACCCCCATAAGGAGGAACAAATAGGTCGTGACCAACACGCTAGGTGTTGGTCAGTACAGGTGTGATGAGAAATAGAGCAGGGGCTGGGGAGGGACGCAGCCGGGGGGCAGAGGAGAGGAGGGACAGGAAACATCGGAGGCCCAGGGTGGGGGCCTGAAGAAAACTCAGGGGAAGAGCACCCCAGGCGGGAGGGATGGCCTGTGTATGGGCTCCAAGGAGCCAATGACCTTGGTCAGTCAAGGCATAGCAAGGAGGCCTGTGTGGCTGGAGAGGCATGAACTGGTGCTCAGAGAGACTGGCCAGGTCCTCCTGTGGGATAACAGGAAGCATGGGTGGCTGTCATTCCCACAAGGTCCTCCTTGGGGGCAGAGGAGTGGCCTTGACCCCCTCGCAGCTGACAAGGGCAGCAGCTCAGTGGTGTGGCAGGTGACACGCTGGGCAGTCTTCTTTCCTGGTCACTACTCTGGGCCTTTGGGTCCTGGAGGTTGTGCAGTCTCGGCGGGGGTGAAAGAGGGGACGTGTGTGTGTGTGTGTGTGCCTGCGCGCGTGCGTATGTGCATACACACGCATGTGTGGTGAACAGAGCACAGCCTCTGAGGCCAGCCTGCGGGCTGCAAAGTCCCATCCTGCCCCTTCTGGCCATGAGACCTTGTGCACCTCCCATAAAGTCTCCGTGTCCTTGTTTCCCCATCTGAAATTTAGAAAAGGGATTTTTTTCATCATTATTACAAAATAACCCACCTGTGAGATGGCGAGAACTCAGTGGCAAAACGTAGTGAGCCCCTGATGTGTGTTGGCCGTTAGGAGCATACTACTCTCACAAAGGCACAAAGCCTGCTGGCTGAAGGAGGACCCAACCAGTGGGCCTGCCACTTGCCCTGTCTCCTTCGCCCCCTGCCTGGGACTCAGAGTAAAAAGAGGATTAATTAGCATATTTTAAAGACCCCCGTCCCCAGCTCAGGATGATTAGAACCCATATCCCTGGCATGCAAAAGAAAGTGTGGGATTGAAGGCCTGTGATGTGCTAGGAGACACCAGACCTGTTGTTGTGTTCAGTTTTTCCAATGACCCTGTGAGAGGACTTCAAAGTCTTCAAAGATGAGGACTAGTGGTTTTATCTTTTTCTTTACTCGTGTTGGTATTATTTGTTCACCTATTAAATAAACATATTGGGGGATAAATTTCCATTTAAAACAAATTTATCACTCATGGGTCTGTGTTCCATGCGTCCTTGGAAGGAGAATTTCCTGAGGTCCTCAGAATGGTCTTTGAAAAGGGGCTAGGATTTAGAAACCCAGAAAGTGGACATAAATCCCAGTTCTAGAATAAGGGAAACAAGTTCAGCGGTGTTTCTCTTTGTTCCGTGATCAAAGGGAGTTAATGTGGGGTTTTCCCTGAGGTGGGCCCATGGGGACCCCTGGGAACCACCCCCACATACCCCCGGTGGCCACAGAGCCATAGAGTCACGTGGTTATGAGGAATTAACAGAAGGCTGGAGGTAGGAAATAGAGCAGAGTCATGAGGCTGAAATCTAAGAAAAAGGAACACAGTCCTTGCTTAGACTTTGGGCTAGAAGCTGCATGAGGTGTTTTCCCGCGGAGGAGCGAACACAGGAGAAAAGGCAGAAGAACGGTACACAGAAGATGGGCCCCAAGACAGGCCAGATCGTAAATCAGTTTGTGGTTTCATAGCTCACTGAACAAACCCGACCCCAGTGGGCTGATGGATGGTTCCATTTCTGCCTAGATGGAGGTCACCGGTGGTTTCTCCTTGGCCCTGAACTTACCAACACGGTGTACCTGTAGCTGAGTGGGCACAGACACAGGAAACAGGCCTGTCACACAGCTGGGAGGGAGAACGACAGCCCATGTGCTTCCGAGCCCCCCCCCCCCCGTGTCTCTCCCTGGATAAGAAAAGATAAGTAGATCAAAGCCACACATCGGTTAGTGGCAAAGCCAGCCCAGGAGTCAAGTTTGCCAGATCTCTAGGCTCGTGTGGACCGTGTTGGGATTTGCATGATCCTGGCAGGCACAGGCCACGGGTGCTTCTAGATTCTAGCAGGAGAGAGCATAACAGATGGATGATACGGCGTGCATTTCAGGTTCAGAAAAATCGATCGCCTAAGTACAGGATGTGGGAGGCTGGCTCGCAGCCAGTCTTGTGTAAAAGATCTGGAACGGCGGCAGTGTTGACCACGAGATCAATAGAAGCCTGTAGTGAGATGCAGCCACTAACCAGGGTGGGGGGGTCCCTGGCCTCTGACATGGGCCTGCTGTGCAGAGGCAGCACATCTGAGGCCCAGGGAGGGACAGCCTCACTTTTGGCCGTGCTTGCCAGCCACTCTCTGACATTTGCTTCTTTCTCGGTGTCGCAGATGAAAAAGCATGTCAAGGTTCGAAAACTATTGAGGGAAAATGGCCGGGCTCATGGAGGGTCTGGGGAGCCTATCAAAGAACTCAATGAAAGAGCTGAAGAACAGGAAAAGGGCGAGGATAAGGGACCTGCATGAGGCCTTCCATGTTCGAGGGGGGTCAGGGATAGAGGAAAGACCTGTCCAGGCAGACTCCAGAGGGCAGAACTGGGACTCAGTAGCTTATGGTTTACCAGCTGTGTTCCACCGAATGCCAGGAGGTCAACAGGTGTTCCAGAAAAGAAGGGTCCAGAGGCATATCCAAGGACATATACATATTCTAGACTAGACTCACACCCTCTTGGAGATTCAAAGAGCCTATCAGCATTAATAGCATATTAGTATTACATCATTATATAATACATATATTATTAGGTACATCACACGGGATGAAGCCCTAAAGTACAAAAAAGCCTTGTCGTTGCCCAAACCCCCAGAAAAAAAAGAGCCTGGGGCAGAAGGCTTCTGTGTTCTTGCTTTATTAGGAAGTGTGATCCCCATGAGCAGAGAAGAGCCTAGATGAGGGGGCTTTACTGACTTGGGGGCAGCTAAATGCTGCTGATTGCTGGATCCCAAGGGACGGTCCCCTGGGAAGCTATATTAAACTGTATTGCAAAGGACAAAGGAGGAGAAATTGTCTATCAGGTGATGTCTCCAAGTGGCTGAAGATTTGCTCCACTGAAGTTAAACCTCTCCTCCACCTCTGGCTTGGGCACTCATGCCATGCCCTAGGCATGGTCCTGATTGGCATCATCAACAGGGATGCCCCCCTAGGGGTGAGGGGCAAAAAAGCAGCAGCAGGAGCAGGGGGCGCACCTGTGGGAAACTGGCTGCCCAGAGCTGGTGCCTGCTCCAGGCTGGAAGGCAGGCGAGGGAGAAGTGATTGGGCAGGGCGATTCAGGGTGTAAGGTCTCGTTGGTAGAGCATTTGACTGCAGGGTGTAAGGTCATGCAGTGGAATGGAAGTCCCTTTCCGTCTCTTGCCTATGACCCAGGTCTCCCCAACAGAGGCAAACAGCACTTTCTTGTGAAGCCTTCAAGAGAGATTCCATGCATGGACAAGCGTTGGTGCAGATGGGTGTATGGCGAACGTATGACCCACATGCCCATATTTTCCCATGATGGGAGCTCACTGTGTCACCAGGCCCCTTTCTGCATACCAGCATATCCTGGAGATCCTTCCTTACCAGCACATTCATGCATTTGACAAACCTGTTGCTATTCCAGAATTTACTTAACTAGAATCCCATTCACGGTCGTTTAGACTATTTCTAATCTCTTGCTAATAAAGTCAATCGGGCAGTGGAGATCCTTGTACACAAGCCATTTTGCAACCCTGGGAGTTGGACTGGAAGGCGAAAGGCCTGGCGGTGCAGTCGTGGGGTCAATGGAGGGGGGTATCTGCATTTGTGGTTGGACTCATGTTGCCAAATTGCCTTCCTGGGGAAGCTGTGCCTGTTTCTCTCCCAACAGCAATTTGGGAGGGTGTCTATTTCCCTTCCTCCCTGATCACATGGGCATGAGCACATCTGTGATCTTTGCCAGTATGACAGGTGGAAAAAGGCATTGTGGTGGGCCTTGAACTTTCACATTCTAAGTGGTGAGACTGAGCTCCTTCTCATATGTTGAAGAGTCCTTTACATCTTAGTTTCTGTGAACCGACTCTATCTTTGGTTCATTTTTCTTGATTTGAAACTGTTAACACAAAATGTGTCGAATATACAAAAAGATATATATATTCAGTATATATTTATGTGTATATATATTAGCATAAGGCATAAAAATAAAAGAACATCCATGTACCCATTACCCAGCTTAAGAAGCAGACCACTATCAGTACCTTTGAATACAAGACTGTATTCCTTTTCCCCACTTAGAGTGGGGAATTTTTGAATTTTGTTTGTGCATACATATATACATATGTGTGTGTGTGTATAGGGGGTGGGGAGAGAGTTTATCTCCTTAAATATTACATTGTTAACGCACGTTTTGGGGGTTTATATGAATGGTACTGAGCTATATACATATTTCTGTAACTGACATTATTTTACTCAACCTTTTGGAAGTCCTAGCATTGTTTTTGAATAGCTGTAGTTTATTAATTTTCACTGCTCTAAGAGATCTTATTGTATGAATAGACCACAATCTATCCTGTCTTCTGTTGATGGCTTTGTGGGTCGCCCCCCAGTGTTTGTTATTACAGGGTTGCTGGGAACATGCTAGTACCCATCTCCTGGTACGTGGGGGCAAAGTTTTGCAAATCAGAGTGCATACCCAGGGTTGGAACTCCTGGGTCATAGGATATATGAGTTTTAAGGGTTAAAAAAAGGTATAATTTTGCCCATTTAGAAACTGATTGCTGGTCTTCTTATTGATCATAGGGGTACTTTACAAGTGGAAGAAACAGCAGGAAAAGAAACCCGTTCAGGCTGGTGCTGCCCACTAAGCTGACGTTGCCTTGGTAAACGAGATGCTGACATCGGGGCAAATTTCAGCAATAGGGCGAGGGCTTCCTGTCCTCTGCCCAGGAGGCAAGCTTGTGGGGGGACACCCTCATGAGAAGTCTTCCTGGTCTGCCCTGTACGCGACAGCTTAAGAGACCCATCCTTGTTGGGCCTCCAGCAAGTCAGGCCTGTGTGAGCACATCCCATTCCTTGTCTCCATCCCTGTCACCTGGAAGGAAATGAGGCTCAGAGCAGAGAGATTTTTCAAAGGAAGACAAGCTGCCAACTGATTCCAAAGTCCATCCTTGCTCCGTAATGTGAAGTCCCAATGGATTTGTTTAGAACCAACACCCGCACCCTAACTCCCCATGATGCCAGATATTGGTTTTGTTCCTCGCCCCTCTGGCTGCCACCATCGGTCCCTGTCAGACCCTCTCCCCGGTCTGGTTATTGTGTCACCTGTCCTTTGGCTTTCTCAGGTCCTGGGGTGGCCAGTCTGTGCCTCTCTCCTCTGGGCTCCTGGCACTTGGTCCACGGCGAACGATAAGGTCAGGGGTGGTGATAACAGTGAATGGGGGGCTTACCGCAGGTGGGCTCCATGTTAAAGGCTCACGAGGGCCACCCCATGTAGGTGCTATTACCATGATTCCATTTTGCAAGTGAGGAAACTGAGGCTGGCAGAAGTTCGGTTGCTGGTCTTAGGCCACAAGGCCACTGAGTAGTGGAAGCAGGATGTGGAACCAGGGTTCACAGCCACCTCTCGCCGGGCTCCTGATCAGACGGGTGAGCCAGGAGGCCCCTGCTTAGCACGTGCCTCACGAAGAGGAACCGCGGCATGGTGACAATCACGGGACCCCAGGAAGCTTTACTTGCAGGGGGCCTGTGGGAACAGGCAGCCCCGGGGCCAAGAGGACCCCAGGCCAGCTCTTTTGCCCCTTTACTAGTCCCCTGCTGCCAGCTGGGGTCACAGGTACCACCCAAGGGCACCTGAGGCTCAGACAAGTGTCCTGGTTGCTAACATTGCCAGTTGCTCTGGGCAAGCTGCAAGCAAACAGCTGTGCCTCCGGTCCCTGAGGCTCTCCCGCCCCTGTGTCGCATTACCTGTGTCAACACTTTTATTTTTAAAGCGGCACAGCCAAGGTGGGGGCCGGGGTGGGCCATGGGGGGGAGGGGCAGGCCCTTATCGGCGCTGGGTTCTTGCATATGTAACACCGTCATATAATTAACAGTGAAGATCATTTACATTGTCGCTTAGCTAATTTTCATAATGTTTTCTTTATTATCAGAGGAAGAAATTAACCCAAGAATTTATTTACATAGCAGCCTCAAACAGTAACAGCTTGCTAATTGCTTGTTAGGTGATTAATAAGCTTACAGCAGATGCTAATGCGTCGTGGGCTCCCCGTTTCAAAGGTGCTCTTGCCGCACGCTTGTGTTTTTGGCAGCTTAATTAGTGCAATAATTATGTACTTGTTGCTCCTTCTTTCGAGCAAATACTGTCAAATGCTTAAAAGATGAAAGTGAATTATATCCCGAGAATGTGCAGCGCTTGACGGTGCCCGTTCTTGCTAACTTCTCTCTTTGCTCGTTCAAAAATAGAATCCAGGAGAGAGGGGGTCTGATCCGTCAGCGGGGAGCCATGATGACCCTGAGCGCTGGCTCCGCCCCTCGCCCACAGAGAGAACTTGAACCCTGCCTCGGTTTCCCCTCTACGAAAGGCGGGACACGTCACTGGCACGGGGAAGGGGGGAGGGGCATTTCAGCACCGCAGGGACGCAGGTGACACAGAGGCTAAAGACGATCGCAGACGTCTTACCTGGGTCCTGATGTGAACAAACTGAGGGTAAAAAGGCATCTTTGAGCTAATCAGAGACATGTGACCCCGGACTGGGTCATAGGTGACCTCTAGAAGTCATTGTTGATTTTGTTAAGTGTGATAATGGCATAATGGTTACATGAAAGAAAAATAGTCTGGTCCCTTAGGTGCGCCTGCTCACATGGTGGGGGCAGACATGTTAGGATGCGCCCGATCTGCTTTCAATCACTTAAGCACCCTCCTGAAAATGGCGGGTGTGTAGATTAAATAAGATTGCAGAATGTGGATCGACACTGAAGCTGGATGGGGGTACCTTGGGGCACAATATAATGATTTTCTCCACTTCTACGTGTGTTAAAAAACGTGCATGATGGAAAAGTTAGAACACTGAAAGGAGGGGATGGGAATGCTGTGTGGACATGGGCTTGAGAATCCAGCTTCATGTCCTTCTCCTCACCCCTCGCTGGCCCTGTGAGTGAGCCGGGCAGAGCCAACGTGACCTTGACCACTAAAGCAGAAACAGGGAGACCTTGACCATGTGGCCTCCAGCCCTGTAGGACTTCAGAGATCTTGGGAGGAGGCAGACTGAACCAGACAATGAGGGGTTTCTGGGACAGGGGAACCTGGAAAAGTCCCATGAAATCTGAATGAGTTGGTCATTCTTCAAGTTTGGCTCTGCACGATGCCTCAGGACCCTTGTGTGGGTCCTTCCCTGCCTGCCCAGCTGTGGCTGAGGGGGTTACAACCACAGAACCCATGGCTCAAGGGTGGGGGGGCCCATAGTCTCCTCCTCCCTGGAGTTTGGCACTCGAGTGGAGGGCCTGGGAAAATCAACAATGACAGTGCCTTTGAAGGTAGAGCCTGGGACAAGGAGCCCACCATCTCCAGTTGCTGAGGCCTTAAGCGCAGCCCTGAGGCCTCAGGCCTTCTCCTGTCCCAGGTTCCTGTGCATTCTTAAGCTATTCTAGACATTTCCAATAGGTCTGGTTTCTGGCTTTCTCATGTCCCTGCATTGATTGAATTCCCCAATATTCTCTGGTATTATACCAATATCTTTCATCTCTGGCATTTCCTGGGTTGCCTGTTTTTATTCATTTGCCTGACATTTTGATGATTGCCCGTCTGTGGCTCCAGAGGGCAGAGACCAGGTTTGTTTTTGGTTACCACCCATGGTCAGAACTTAGCACAGCGCCTGGCATATTGGAATCATAACTAACTTAGTTTATTTTTATTTCTATTTTTGAAGCATCTCCCATGTGCCAGTCGCTCAGGGAAGGAAGGCCAAATGCGTGCTTGAATTAGCCAGAGACGGTTTCTGTTGCTGGTAACCCAATGGACCTGGGTAATGACTGCCTGTCTTCAGAGGAGTCTCTCACCATAGAGTTTATGAGAGAAAAGCAGAGGAGAGGGCATTGCCTAATGCCCCTGGATTCAGCCATGCCTGAAACCAACGATCCTTGGGCTTCTCAGTAATATATAATAATATATCAGTAATATAATAATATATCCCTCTTTCTGCATAAATGACATGTTGGGGTGAGGTTTTTCAACACATAATAGAAAGCTTCCCATTTGATACAAAATGCTCCACAAATTTTGAGGTAGGTCATCCTTTCTGGGTCAAGGGAGCCTCACAGATAGAAAAGTGACAGGAGAGATCATTCTAGGTGTCGAGTCGGAGAGCAGAGAATATAAGCAGGGGTGTGCTGGTACAGACAGAGGCCATGGCAGAGACCAGCAGGCTGGCCCTTGATAGCCAGTGAGAAGCCTCCACAAGCCAAGCCCGATAGGAAGGGGGGCTTCCTGCCACCCCGCTGGGAAAGCACTTCATCTTCCAAAGTCCCCTTTCCCAGAAGAGGTCACCCCCGATGCCCGAGTTTCCCAGAGACTGCTGGCCCCTCAGATTCTGACTTCCTGCCCAGACGGGGCAGCTGGAATGAGGTCATGGCTGGGGAGAGTCTTTTATTCTCTTACTAAGCTTCTTCTCTCAGTAGCAATTGCTGTCTTGCTTAATCTCAGAGTTATCTGATTGTCACAGTCGAGTTTTCCGCATTAGGCAGGGAGCCAACAAGTTACTTAACCTATAATTGCCCTTTAATGAAGCCCATCTTCAAAACTGAATTGTCAAAGGGAAACTTGTAAACACACAGCGAGGTCCAAGACCAAGCTGGCCCCAGACGTCGCAGCCAGGCCCTTGACTCCTCTCTGGCGTCAGCCACATTCATCTGAGTTACTGGGGCTTTATCGCTGGCTGCCACCCGGAGTAGAGAAGAGTCTTGGGCTCACAACAGTTGCCAGAAGCAGGTCAAGACTTTTACAAGCCAGCTTGAGGGGGCTTGCTCTCGGTGCACACATTCCCCTCTGCCCAGTGCTCCCCCCCACCCCCTGCAATGCTCTATAGGTATGAAAGTCATGACCAACGTTGTGGGACGTTGCAACCTTAAGCAGTTGAAACCGCCTGATAATGGGAATGTGGCTAGTGAGTGGTCCATGCTATAGAAAGAGCCAGCGAGGAAGTCTGACATCTAAGAAGAGTTCTCACTATAGCAGCATCTGGGCTGGGCCAATGCTGTGTGTGGTCAGGGGTCTGACCTCTGGGAACTTCCAGTGGCATCTTCGAACGTCAAACACACTAAGCCACTTCGTAGCTTTCTCCCGTTCATCCAGGCCAAAGCAGGACAAGGGAAGAGGTGTTTACGGAACACCTACCATGTGGCAGGTGTTTCTTCGGGCAGTTCACATATTTTATCTCAGGCTAGGCATGTTCATCTGATTTTGTAGATGGAGAATGTGAGGCCCAGAGAGGTTAAGTAGCTTGACCAAGGTCACCCAGCGTGTGGATGTGGAAGGCAGGACTTGAAGCCAGGTGTGCCTCCTTTCAAGGCCCATCAGTGCTCCTCAAGGCTCTGTTATCAAAGTAATGCTGGCCTAAAGCCAATGAGGGGTGCAGAGAGGAAGGCTGTGGATTCAAAAATTAAATATGATGCTGTCTGGGAATTGTTTGGAAATTGCACAAAGGTATGGTAGGGGGCGGGGCTGTAGGTAGGAGGACAGGTGAAGAGCCTTGCTGTAGGATGATAGGGTTCGAAGCTGGGCGATGAGTACCAGCATGGTATAGTTTCATCTATCTTCATTATATTTGAAATTTTTCATTATGAACCAGTTTACAGGATACAGCAGTGGCTCCAGAAATTAGTGTCCCTTCTTGGTACCCTCCTAGCCCCCTGCGTGTGTGTCTGTCACCACCTGTACCCACCACGGCACAGTGGAGTTAACTTTGAAATTACCCCTGTTCCTCCAAGACCTTGAACTCCACTGGGTAAGGGCGGTGATGTTCCTGTTCACCTGATCAATTCACACAGAGCGAATCAACGAACGGTGAGTCTGGTGCACAGTAAGCCTTCAGTTAGTATTTGTTGAGTGAATGCGAAATCCAAAGAACTGGACCTTGAAGGCCGGCTGCGTTCTGAGGAGCAGAAGGGCCATGGGGAGGGCTCACTAGGCGGGACATGGGCATGAGTGCAGCCCCCAGGGGCAGCAGGCAGAGGGGAGGGACGGGACCCTCTGGCCATAGCCAGGGATCATGTGCCGCCCTCCTGAGCTGGCGTGTGCACATACATGACTTCCATCTCACAGACACAGTCCTGACAACGTATTATTTTTTCTTATCACCATGGCAGAGTCATTCTCCCGCCATGGCTGTGAAGGCCTGCGGCTCTGGATTTCAGCCTCGGGTCATTCACTGAAGACACTGGCCAGCACACGCCTGGGGAAAGGCAGCTCCTACTGGATGCTGATGCATTCCTGAGGCCTCAGAGGAGATGAAAGAAGTCAGTTAAGGGGACAGAAAAAGAATGCCTCCCTCCTCAGACCACCCTGAGACCTGGTGCTGCATGAAAACGGGCCTGGAAAGGCAGAGACCAGAGCCCAGGGTGGTTTGCGATCGGGTCACACTAGCTGTGCGGCGTCTGGTCTCAAGCTAGGCTTCCTAATGACGAGCACACTAGCTGGAGGTTGAGGCCGGAATGAGGCCTAAAAGAATTAAGATACTCATGAAGGCCATTGTCACACAGGTGACGACAATGATGGCAAAGTAACTGTATGCAGCTTTTAGAGTTTACCAGGAGCTTCCACATCCCGGATCTCAGCTCACCCTCTCAGCTTTCCAGGATGGAAAGAGAGATGGAGAGCAGGGGGTCAGAACTTGTGCTCGGAGGAGGAAGGCCAGGTGCCCAGCGTGGCACGTTGGCGAGACACTGCCCTCCAGTTGGAGCATACAGTCCTGGCCAGGGGCTCTGTCCTCGGACCAGGGGAGGGCACAGGTCCCAACCCCCCAGTTCCATGGCCTGCCTGGCATGAGCCATTGTGGACACTCAAAGGAGTTTAAGAGAATCTCTGTATAGTCCTGTGGCCTCCTAGAAATACTGACGGCTCCCATCGTCGCCTGGAAATATCGATGATTTTCACCTCCTGGGCCTATCTTCAATCTAATTCTTCCAGTTATTTTGTGTCTCTGGAATATTAATCAGCCTGGGAGGACTGGAACAAGAGATGGCTCTTAGGAGAGGCAAAATGAGCATAAAAGTGTCTGGTAGAGAAATGCCTCTTGTCACAGCGCTCTGGATTTCTCCAATGGGCCTCCCCTCACATTCGTGGTCTAATCTGAAACAAAAGAGTAACCCCGTGAGCTGTCGAGGATGATGGAAATTACCTTCTTCCTTAAAGGCAGGGAGAGCAAGGTGCAAGCCGTCTTGCGTCTTGCCCAGCATCGGGCTTTCTGACCTTTCCACTTTCCAAAGCTTTGTAAAGCATTAAGGAAATCTTTACCCTCGGCTTTCAAACAAGAGGCTTGGAGAAGGTGTTGGTAGGAATTCCTATCTCTCTTTTTAAGAAATAAATTTATTATAAGGTAGCAATGATTATAAACATTTAAACACCTTATTGCTTCTTTTGTTCTTTATTCTGGTTCTGAAAATGTATGCTTTGCATATTTTTCCCCTTTGAGGCCAAAATGTCAAATTTGAGACCTTCTGATTTTGTGGGGGGTGGTGGGGGCCCAGGAACAACTGAGAAGGCTCCCCTCCCTTCTTCCTTGCCGTCTCCTCAGAATTCCTATTCAGGCAGAGGGGAGGGTGGTCCAAACAGGGAATTTAATGCCCTCCAAGTTCACAGTTATTCACATCTTTCCTTTTGTATCACAGCCCGATGTTAATGTGTTTTCAACACTGGGCTATGAGGGCCTTGCATGGAGAGGAAAGGAAAGGATCATGTTTTGGGTTTTAGGGGGAAAAAAAAGTAGGACTCAGGCAGGCAGTTGTGGAACTGAGGCAGAGGTGGGGGTGGGCGTAGGAGTCCAGAGCTGGGACCTGGTGGGACATCACAGGAATCAACAAGGGGGAAGGGAAGAAAGCTTGAACAAAAACAGGGACCAGAGAGGTCAAGAAGAGGGACAGACTCCTGGGCTTTTCAAGATGTGGGGTGTGTGTCAATCTCTACAATGAAGCAGGAGAGTCAAGGACTAGCTCTCAAATTCTAGGGTAGACACCCAGGGAGGTGGATGGCAGGACCTTGATCAGAACTCGGGAACATGGGAGAAAACTCATCACGGATGGAGAAAACCAGGATGGTTCAGTTCTGGAAGGACTGAGACTCAGGTGCTGAGGGGGTCTGGACCACAGACATAAACTGGCAGGTAGCAGACTCTTGGTGGCACTCTGTGGTCATTTCAG
The DNA here is from genome assembly GCA_003697995.1 of Taxidea taxus jeffersonii. Taxonomy (NCBI): domain Eukaryota; kingdom Metazoa; phylum Chordata; class Mammalia; order Carnivora; family Mustelidae; genus Taxidea; species Taxidea taxus. The sequence continues at coordinate 27,018 of RCUC01151356.1, forward strand.
CCTGCCCGAGGGCTGGGCCTCTGCCTCTCTAACCTACCCCCTGGCTTGCTGCAGACCCTAAAGGACCCAGACCGCTTGACTTGATCATTTCTTTATTTCTTTTTGCCTTCCACCTGGTGCCTGCCGTGAGGCTCCCTGAGGCTCCATGAAACTCATTCAGTAGCCCCTTGTGAGGAACCAAAAGTCACCTAGCACCACGGTACAGAAAGTGGAGCCAGCAGACATGCTTTCGAGAATTGGCTCTGCCACGATGTACCACGTGACACTGACAGATCGCTGTTCTGTCTGGGCACCACGTTCTCCACATATTAATAGGGAAGTAGAGTAGGTGATAATGTAGTTTGTGTTGGACTAACTCTCTTATATACAACAGCTTTCATGCAGGAACAATAGAGAACAATTATTTGATAGTATTGGAAAGCTATCAAAACCAGGCAGAAACTGCAGTGGGACTGACCCTTAAAAGAAGGTAATGCCACTTCGTGATTCACGTTTAGACCACTCTTCTCCTGAGTCACTGTACCTCTGTTTGCATGACCTGGGCCAGGCAGAACCCAAGCAGAAAATCATAGTGATTCGGATCCTAAGTGTCAGAGGTTAGAGCTCCTTTGCCAGAGGGGTTGGGACCAAGGAGGCAAATTCTGAAAAGGAGAAAAACTTGGGGAGGGGCGGGGCCCAAGTTACATGTAAACTACCCTCACATCCTTGACTGGTCCTTGAACTGTGCATGCTTGGTTATGACATCAAGAAGCCCAGTGGAAGCATCAATTCGAAAGCTCTAAAAGAAGAGCAGAGATTTCAGTTGTGGCCCAGTTGCAGCCACAGATGTAGAACTTGGACTGTGAGTCCTACTAAGTAAGCAGAATAAAAATGTTCCAGACCTAAGTGATTCACCTTAAAACTAAGGTAAACCAAACATTGCATGCCCCAAGAAAGTGCAAAGTCAAGTCTCTACAAGTTCAAAATGATTATCTAACAACTTAACTGCTAACCAAAACAAAAATCAATATTCTTCAGAAGGAGATAACAGAATCCAGAGTCTCTGCAACATGCTGTTGGCAATGTCTGGTATAAATTAAAGGGATAATAAGAATATGTTATGAACAACATTATACTATCAGATTTTACAACCAAGATGAAATGGGCAAATTATTTGAAAAGCACAACTTACCAAATTTCACAAAAAGAGACAGAAAATGGAGTAGCTTTGTATCTATTAGAAAGATTGACCTTATTATAAACATCTTCTAACAGAAAAAACTCCAATCACGTTATGAGATCAATCATGTCACTCATTAATTTCATTAAACCTTTTAGGAAAAAATAATTCAATCTTACACAAAGGATGTCTTCACCTTCCATTTCCATCCAACTTTGTATTGGAGATCTCAGTGCAATAAGGTTGAACAAAAAATAAATGAAGTGCATTAAAATGTAAACATAAAAAGTAAAGCTGTCTTTATAGACAACATGATTTTTTAGATAGAAAATCCTAAGGAATCTACAAAGCAATTCCTAGAAGTAATGAATGAATTTACCAAGTTTGTAGAACACAAGGTCCACATATAAAAATCTATTGTGGTTCTATATATTAACAGCAAAATAATTGGAAAATGGAATCTTAAAGTTCTTTTACGTTAATATCCCCAAACACAAAATACTTCAAAATAAACTTAACAAAATATGAACAATATTTGCCATCAAAATGACAAAACATTGTTGAAAGACATTTAAAAGGATTGTATAAATGATGAGATAGTCCATGTTCATGGAACTCAATGTTGTTAATCTGTCACTTCTCTCCAGATTTATCTATACATCAAAACAACCCCAGTCAGGGGATGCCTGGGTGGCTTGGTGGGTTAAGCCTCTACCTTCAGCTCAGGTCATGACCTCAGGGTCCTCGGATGGAGCCCTACATCAGGCTTTCTGCTCAGCAGGGAGCCTGCTTCTCCCTCTCTCTCTGCCTGCCTCTCTGCCAACTTGTGATCTCTCTCTCTGTCAAATAAATAAAATCTTTAAATGAAAAACAAACAAACAAACAAAAACAACCCATGGTCAGAATCTCATTAGAGGTTTCTATAGAAAATGACAAGAAACATGTTATTAAGAATTTATATGGAAAAGCAAAGATATAGAATAGCCCAAACATTATTGAAAAAGAAAGACACATTTGGAGAACTTACACTGCCTGATTCAAGATTTACTATAAAGATACATAATCGACAGAGTGGTATTGGCATAAGGAAAGACAGATCAATGGGACAGACCAGAAAGATCAGAAGTAGACCCGCATATATAGTGATGTGATTTTCTGCCATGGTGCCAAAGCAATGGGGCAAAGAAAACCTTGGCAAGAAATATTAAACAACTGGATAAATATATGATAAAAAATGAACTTAGACCCTTAACTCTCACCACATACAAACACTAACTTGAGGTATATTATAGTCATAAAGGTTAAAGTTAAAAGCTATACAGTTTTTAGAAAAAAAATCTAGAAGAAGGGAACTGTGACTTTGAAATATACGAATGGCCAATAAGCCCAGGGAGCTGTGCTCAATGTCATCATTCACCAGAGACATGCAAATTAAGACCACAATGAGCTACTATATATGACTCACACACTAGAATGGCTAAAATTGAGAAGACCCATAACCTGAAACGTTGGTGAGAATAAGGAACAACTGGGACCCTCAGACAGAGCCGGGAAGCGTGCAAATGAAACAACCACTTCAATTACAAATTTCTGACAAATTTAAATATTTGCCTTCTCACGATCTGCCCATTCCACTCATGTATTTATCCAAGAGGCATGAAAACATATGTCCGCACAATGACTTGTACATGCGGTGCCTGGGTGGCTCAGTCGGTTAAGCATCTGCCTTCAGCTCAGGTCATGATCTCAGGGTCCTGGGATCGAGTTCTCCTTCGGGCTCCCTGCTCAGCGGGGACCCTGCTTCTCCCTCTGCTTGCTGCTCTCTCTGCTTGTGCTCGCTTTTTTTTCCTCTCTCTCTCTCTCTCTCTCTCAAAAAAATAAAATCTTTAAAAAAAAAATGAATGACTTGTACATGAATGTTCATTGTAGCTTTTTCCCAGTAGCCAAATCTGGAGGCAGAAATGTCCACGTGCAGAGACACGGGATAAACACTGGTGTTTTATTCATGTGCTGGAGCTAGACTCAGCCAAAATCAGAATCCCCCACCGATGCACACAAGAGAAACTTCACAGACTACTAATATGACTGAAAAAAACAGTACACAAAATAATGAATGTAGTGTGATTCCTTTTTTATGACATTCACGAACAGGCAACATCCGGGTTGGTGAGAGAAATGGGAAGAGAGGTACCTCTGGGGTAGGTATAACAGGGACACAACAGAACTTTCTCGGGCAATGAGTACATTCTATGTCTTGGATGGCATGGTGATAGGCTTATCAAAAGTTATTGAACTGCACGTTAAGGATAGGTGCTTTTCACGTATGTAAATTTTGCCTCAATGACAAAAAGAAAAGAAAAGAAAACAACTAAGGGAGTTAAAAAACAAAATCATTAGGACCCTGATACTCTAGGAACCTCAAGGGCACATACCTAGGTCTTGATCACACTGGCCATGGCCAATGTCAGTCTTTTCTTTATCTCTGCATGAACCAAAGCAGAGGAACGAAAGGCTCAGCTGACTGGGGGCCTCCGGAACTCATGGGCCTGGCCTGTCCCCAGCTGCCCCAACCACTCACTTCACCTTAAGAAGCATCTATAAATTAATCCTGAAGTCTGTGTGAGCCCATTGGGGTGCCCGCTAGTCTTCTCTGTGTGTGTGTGTGTGTGTGTGTGTTTTGTTTTAAGCCTCTTCCCTCTCCCTCTGCTGCCACGGCCTTGAGCTTGAGAACAAATCATGATTCCCCAGGGTTGATTGGTGACCCCTAATCAGAGGATAAGTTGTCTGGCCAACTTGGGTAGACAGCAGAAGCAAATTTCCTGGAGTGCTGTGCCACCAGTTGGATCTAAAAGGATTAATGTTTTCTTACAGCCCTTGTGTCCAAAGGGTGGGAGGAGGCCAGATGCCCTAAGAAGTTATACGGATGGAGTTCCTAAGCGAGTACTGATGCCTACACAAATTCAGTTCCGTCCTTGGGGGAGGCCCACCCTCTTCCCTAGTACCAGCAGCACCTTTGGGCTCTCCACCGCTCAGGAACCAGATGAGCAAGGAGCCCGCAGGACAAGGGAGGAGGGACCCTAAAGAAGAGGAGACAGAGAAGATGAACCCAGACAGAGAAAAGGGAGGAGTGTTTAAATGAAAAGAAGTGGTGGGGAGGGGTGGGGAGGGTCAGTCACGGCATTCAACAGATTAGCAACAATTTCATCCTGTTGTAGAGCCCGCCCCCCCCCTCACCTTTTCAAAATGCCCACAGCTTTTCAGTAGGAGGTGGACTGGCCAGGAATCGGGAGTCCCGTTTTATAGATAGGAAAACTGAAGCCCGAGCGCTGAAAGCACTTGCTTTCAAGTTCACGGAGCTGGAAGAGAGCAAGAACTATTCCGAAGTTTTGGGGACCTCCAGTCCTCCGCTAGCTGTGGCTGCAATTTCCTGTCCTGGGTACACTCTTACCCTTCTGCCTTCACACCAGCACCCTCTCGGCACAGCCCAGAAGCCAGTGGGAAGGGCTGGCTGCCCTTGGCAGGGCATTATTGTGTGCAAGGTGAGGGAACTTAGCTTCCAGCCGCAGGCCTTTTTAGGAAATGTAGCTCTGCATGAAACACTTGGCTTTGATGGGAAGGAAAAGAACTGGGTCTACTAATTAAAGGTCATTTCGCATTTTTTTTTAGCTTTAAAAACAGAGTAGATATGTTTAATTCGGGCTGACCACAGTCACTGGGCATTTCCGTGAAGCTCGGGGATCTGTGCGTTGAAACTTCTGGACTCTGAGAAGCTCGTTGGATTTCCCCCCCCCCTTCTCTGGTTCTGTTTTGATTTTGTTGTTGTTGTTGTTTTAAAAATACACACCCTCTGCAGTTGAGTACTTTAACTTCTTTGATGCAAGGGAAGCCAACCATGGATTTTCTAAAGTTAGACAGAAAGGAGTTGGCATTGGCAGGAACTTAAACCACGAGCCTCGGGAGCCTGTGCCGCCGGCCGCGGTCCACAGCCTGTGCGGTCGGCACCGTGTTATTACGTTCTCCCGAGAAAACTAGAGACCCAGGGACCTCTGGTTAGGCCGCCGCTGGCTCGCGGCCCGCCCCCCACCCCACCCCGCCCCGCCCCGCCCCGCACTGGGCGGCTGGCGGGGGCTGGGTGCCAACCAGGAGTTGTGAGCATTCCTGCTCAGCAAGGGGGACGGGAGGGCTCGCTGTGCAGGAAAAACCAGGACAAGGCGACCCGAGGATGCACCTCACTCATGTTCCTCGAAGAGGAGACGCCTCCTCTTCAGAAGCCACGCTGGGGTTTTAGTCCACCCGCCTGCTCTTTCCACCCTCCCTTGACAGTAGAAGCCTTCCTTCCTCGAGGGAGCTCTTCCGCTGAGGGTTGGCTGGGGCTGATTCGCTGACTTCACCCCTGCCCCCCCCCCCCCCCCCCCCCCCCCCCCCGCCCCACCGGGCCTGACCAATCCGAACACTCCATGTTACCTAACCCTGACGATGGGCGCCATCCCACGCACAGGGCCCAAATCAGGCCAATCAGAAGCCTTCCTTCCACTGGTTGCGTGTTTGCGAAACTGCCAGGGACTTCCAAGATCCCATCTTTTCTTGTGAGGTGGAGAAAGCAGGTCTGAGAGATGAAGAGGGAAAGTGTGTGTGGGTGTTAAGCCCCAATACCATCATGGAATTTCTGGGTGCAGCTGTGCCTGAAGGTAGATCACTTCTATGAGCCAATAGATTCCTGCGCCACACTTTTTTTTTTTTTTTAAGCTCTAACTAGATTGGATTTTATTCCTGTCCCCTGTAACTGAACGAGAACCAAGTACTATGTGTCTTGCCCATCTTTGCATCTCTACCAGGGACAGGCTTGGCAAATGAACGTCTGAACCTCCTTAGACTGGAGGGGAATGGAGTTCGGGGTAGGGGAGGGAAGTTCATTGCCAAGAACCTACCAAGCCTTGTGTCCCAGGCGCTTTACAGAGATGATTTCCGTGGACTGTTTCCTCACAACCTTGCTGTACCAGGACGGCTGTCTCCACTTGACAGATGGGTAAAGTGAGGAAGTAGGGGTCTTAGGGAAAAGCAAGACCTTTGGAAACAGGACAGAGTGTGAGCCTTCTGGCTGGGGGCTTCTCTGACATCAGAAATTGGGCCATCTGCACACCCCCTCCGGAGGGAGAGAATGGACAAATGAGGTCCCCCGGCGATCACTGTTTCCGGGGCCCTGGCCCTCCAGGGAAGCCTGGACCAGAGTTGTGAGGTTCATTTGCTACAGGTCCTTGGGTGTGGGGAGGATGCCTATTGCCAGATGCCAAACACTACCAAGATGGAAACAGATTTCTCAGACCCCCAGAGTTCCCAGACTATCAGCCCTTCTCAGGACTTCATGCCTCTCTCCACACTTGACCCAACCCACACTACAGTCAACCCCAAATTTCAGTTGCTCAGTGGATCTAGGGTAGGGTCTGAGTGAATTTTGGAGGCGGGGGGGAGTTGTGGGTTCCTGAGTCCAGAGGTTTTGTGGTACCAAGGCTGACAGACCATGACAGTGGAGATCCTGTACGTGGACATGAGCTCTGTATTTGCATGTTCACCAGGACAGAAATGACTTGGAGTGACAGAATAGGAAGGGACCTCAAAAATCATCGCAATTATTGTGCCTGCTGATATGCCCTGACCCTTGCTCCTGACCTTCAGACAGCCAGGGCTAATAGGTCATAGCCTTCTCTCCTACCAAGCCAAGATGCCCCTTCAGACTCTTTGCACACAGCATCCCAGGCAACCCCACCAACAATGGAAGACGTCTCACAAATAAAACTTAACTTGTCCTCACACTGAGCTCAAGACCCTCATTTTTGCCTTGGTGAAATGGATTTGTGACATGGAAGGACTTGTCCAAGGTCGTGTAGCCCAGCTGGAAGTTGAAACCAGATCTTTTGATTGGGTAAAGCCCATCATTCTTTGTCTTCATTGCTGACTCAGTGCCATTAATAGATGGTAAGATGCCAACCCAATTCAAGCTATACATATACTTAACTGGGAAATAAATCAACCAAACTGATGGGACTTGGTGTTGTGGAAAGAACATTCAGCAGGAATTCCATTTCTGGTCTGGCTATAAACTAGTTGTGTGACCTTGGGCAAGTCAATTCAACTCTCTGGACCTCAGTTTCTTTAGTTGTAAATTGTGGGTTCAGGGTGATCTTTAAACCCCCTAATATACTTCCAAATGCTAATAATCTTTTTAGTTCAGGTGCCCAGCACAGTACCAGGAACTTTTTTGGCTGTGAAGAAACAAAAGGGAATAAACAACCACAAAATACAAGAAGCAGTACTACATTGCACAAAGTTTTTCATTTGCATAATTAAGGGCCAAGAGGCCCTCTAGGAGCTCAGAGAAGGGGGTTCCCTCATGGAAGGGAGAATTCAACATGCCCTGGAAGGATGGGCAGATAGATGGGGGAAACGGCACTGCCGGAAATAAGAGGAGAATAAGAGGAAGCAGGGAGGAGAGAACAGCAGGGCATGTTGGAAGAAACCAGCCTGGCTGGAGTGGAGGATGGAGGGAGTCCAAGGAAAGCACTAGCGAGTCAGACATGAGAGTGGAACTCATGGTGGCTGAGGTCAATGTTGCAGAAAACATCGGGGTGGGGTCCTCGTCCCGCAAAGCAGTATGGGGTCATCTCTTGCCCTTTTGTGCAAGTGTCAGAGATTCAACTCAACCTGATTTAACCGAGACGGTGCATCTACCAACTCACACAACCAAAAAGCCCAGGTGTAGGCTTCAGTCACAGCTGGATCCAGGGGCTCTGAAAGTATCCTTCTGCATTTTTACTTCCTTCCATGTAGTCCTAATGTCCAGACCGCCTTTTTCCAACTGGGGGCAAATGGTGCCCAGCAACTCTGGACCTTGCCACTGAGCCAAGACCCGTGGGAAGAGAGCCCAGGTTCCTCCCGTTTCTGCTCAAGTACCACGGCTGATGCTCATTGGCCTGGGTTTGATGACGTTTCCCATGGCTGAGCCAATCGCCAGCCAGGGAATGGATGAAATGCTCTGATTGGCCAGGCCTGGGTCAAGTGCCCATCTCTTGGGCGCTGGAGTGGGTTCTGCCCCAAACGGGCCTTGGAGGCCGGGAACAAGACAGAAAATCCAAGCGCTGTTATCAGCAGAAGGGATGCATGGGTCCTGGACAGGCAAACCCAACGGACGTCCAGTGCCAAAGAGTGTTTCCTCCGTATTTGTGGACAGGTAGGGGACATCTTGAAGAGAGATCTAGCAGTGGTGCCGCTCGGTGCCCGCATGGGAGCCTGGCGAGTTCTGAGAGGCAGAGGTGCGTTGGATGTCGATGGCGGGCTTCTGGGCAGGTCCCATCTTCCTTAATTAATACTCCTTGGATAGACTCAGCAGCGGGACAGGAATTTGTTAAATTACATAAACATTATTGTGACCCGTAAAATTCAATGAATCTCGGCCTGTTTACCCGCGGCTGGCTTTAATGTTTGCACAGTGTAATTTAATGTGTCAATTTGCTCTCAAATAAAAAACATCTGGTCCTCTGACACGGCAAAGAAACTGAAGAGCTGATGTTCACCACCAGCTAAAAGCCCCAATCAGAGATGCTATTTGGGGGAAAGGAAAGGCCAGGGACTCGGCAAAAAGAGCCAGCGATTGTTCGGACCCATTCCTGGCCCGATGACAAGCCTCTGTTTGTGAGTCTGTAAGGTCGGTAAATTTTATCCTAATTAGAAATAAGAAAGGCCGAGAAGAGCTCATACCATCTTTAACCGGCACCCATCATACCTGTAAATTTCCTGTGGCTGTTCCTGCCAATATTGACATTCCTACTATTGGATTTTTAGCAGTCTTATTATTTTGTAATTGAGAAGAGCAGAAAGAAAATTACACTTCCCTCTGCAGAAGATTTCAGCTAATGTACCCCTTCCTATAGTAGTCAGCCTAGCCAAGCCCTCTCCCTCCGGATTCCCCAGGAGTTGCTGGAGCTAGGGAGAGGAGGAGGTGAGATTCTCTGAGTGTGTGCTTTTCTGGTGAGATCATGTATCTTGGTCTGGTCTCCACTAAACAACGACAGGGCTCGTTCCTCAGACGGAGCCCAGACTTGGCAGACAGGTTCTGAGTTGGAGTCGCTGACCTACATAGAACAAGACAGGGGAAGCTGAGTTCTGTGATACCAGGGGGAGCTTAAAACCCTTTCAGGGGCCTCGTGGGGCCACGGGGGGCTGTTGATCGTTCCGGACTGGTGGGCCCCCAGCTGGAACTGGGTGGGCAGAGGTGGCCCCCAGGGACCACTGCGCCAGGATGTACCATCCATTCCATTTCTCAGTGCCCTCTTCCTGTCCTCTGAGACGTCCTGATGAAAAAGAGGCCATCCCAAAGCCGGGGCAGCCACCCGGCTGGAAGGAGCCAAGCCTGCTTTCCTGGCCGAGCAATGACGGGGTCAGAGCAAGTTCAAGCTTTGCTTTAATTGAGTAGAAGATAGTTCTTCCTTAAGGGAGCCCTGAAATAATGCTTTAGCTGAGCAGAATGACTTCCCATATTGTCAGAAGGGATTAGCTGGGCTGGTTTGTAAATAAAGAGTGATCCTTCTTCTCCCTCTAGGACAAATAGATCATATTTTTTTCAGGTCACCAGGGACTGGGATTACTCTAATCAAATCCTTGACATTTCACTAGGACTCCATGAGTTCCATGTTTTTTGTGATGGAGCCCTTGGTAGTTATCCATTTTCCTAAACGATCGCTATTTTCCAAATCCAGAACGTTTGAGGGAAGTGGGAAAAAGAGATGTCTCTCCAACAGTGTGAGGAGGAGGAGGGAGAAGGGCTTGGGGATGAAGAAAGGAGGAGGGTTTCTTGAGGTTGAAACAATATCATCTTAGTATGCACCCCTGGGAGCAGGTCTTAGGACCACCAGACAGTTTTCCTAATTTCTTCCTCCTTCCATTTATTCGGGCAACAGCAATTTGTTGAGGCTCTTGCCAGGTGCCCAAGACTATAGTAGTCGGTAAGTATAGAATTGGATACAGCCTGCTCCCACTCACTCCAAAGAGTCCCTCGGTCTCATGGAAGAGACCAGTATGTGGGCCAATAATTACAACAAAAATATCCTGAGAAGTAAATATGTAAATGTCACGGAATGCCAAAGTAAATAGCAAAAAACAACAACTGAAAACCAATGAAAATCACAGCTTTGTATGGGTAGGACAAGGAAGGCTTCACAGAGCAGGAGACCTGGGGTCTTGCAGGATGCATAGGAGTTGGCCATCATAATAAATTAAGAACAGAAACATCTATCTTGAAATGCCAGGGACTGTACTAAGGGCTCTACCTGTGTTAACTCACTGAATCTCCACAACCACCTCATGAGACAGATATTTTTACCCCCGCTTGCAGACAGAAGCTAAAGCCCAGAGAAGGATAGAAGATTCCAGACCAAGGGAAAGGGCATACTCATGAGAAAGCAGGGCATGTTTATGGACAGTAGAGAGGGGTTCCTGGGAGAGGGATGGAAAAGTGACCAGCTCAGATCTGTTTTTAGGATGACAACGTGGCTAAGGAGCCAGAGTGTGAGGAAAAGAGTCAATGATAAAAAGGAAGCTGGGATCCTTGTGGGAACTAGGACTCCCTCCCAACAGTCAGCCACTGAATGATCTTATCATTGCCCCACCCCCACCCTGTTCCAGCTCCTAGGGAAGCAGGGGAAACTCAGTGGCACCCAGCTAGACCCATCAAAGCCAGCCTCACACCATAACCTTCCCTGCCCTTCTCCATCTCCCCATCTCCATAAAACACGTGATGGACCCAACTTAAGGGGTGTTGTCTCAGTGCACTAAGTAGGGTAACCCCTCCAGCTCCCCCCAGGAAGCCCTCCACACTGGGGCAAAAGACCCCAAGGCTGAACCTACACTAGGAGGGGCGGAACAGGAGCCTGTCTGCTGATCTGACACACCACCACAGCCCCAGAGAAGGGTTCTTGCCTTTCAGGTTTGCTTCTGCATTCTTGAATGTTCTCCATTTTCATCCCTTCCTACTGAACAATTCTCTCCTCACCGGGGGAAAAAAAAATCCTGCAGCTTGTGTCCACTCCAAACACAGATGACAAGCAGTCTTGGAAACCCAGCCTAAAGAAACACTAAGCAAACTGTTCCCCAAACAAGCCTTTCGTCCTGACCTTTGTAAGCCAAGAGCTCCACTTTATAACTTGGGAATGTGCAAATATTTACAGTTGTAGGGAAGAGAGCCAGTGTCTGCTGGAGGGTCCCAGGGTTGGGAGACAGCTGAGGGCTCGTCTAGCCCAGCATCCCGTGGACGGGGGGATGCTCTTTGCAGAATCCCCTGCCAGATGGTCACTCAGGCTCTCCTTGCATACCTCCAGCAATGGGAAGAAAGGCCATCACCCTTGAGAAAGCTTCTTCCATTGATCTGCTCATTGCAAGGTTCTGACAGCCAGCAAGAATTGCCTCCCAGTCACTTTACCCCTAGTCCTGGACAGGCCTCGAGACTGGAGTATCTTACTATCCATGACAGCCTTTAGAAGTCTGGGGGTCAGCCTCCCTGTTTGCCTTCCACTGTCTCTTCTTCCTTGGTTCCTTCATTCATTGCTTGGGGGACCTCCCTTGTGGGCCCCTCACTGCCGGGGTCACTCCCTTCATCACAACCATACGCCCTTGGTGACTGATGCCCATCTTCAGACGTAACCTCCCAAATCT
>ML107032.1:0-18867 GCA_003697995.1 Taxidea taxus jeffersonii
GTCCCTTGCCAAATATAAATGGTTTGACCCTAAAGTCATTTTGGAGCAATGCTAACAGCCTAGAGAGAATTTGCTCAGAAGAGCCCAGCAACAGAGAGCCCAGGTTTTGGAATCAGGCGCTGCTTGTAACCTTTACCTTTGAGGTTAACAAGTGATAGCCTCTGGAACCTTATTTTATCTCCTACAGGATATATTTGAAAAAGGAACTGATGACATTGTATGTTGTTTTCTTCATGAGAGCCCACTGTATGTTGAGGAAGAGGGGAGAAAACTCTCATTTTAGGAACATCTGTGCATCTCCTGAATAACTGATTTGTTTACTTGCCTACAGTCATTTATTCTGGTTCCTTCTTCATGATGTCCACCAGAAAGTTAAAATCAAATCAAATTATTCATATACTTATAAGACATGTATGAATTTTTAGTCTGCATATCTTTTTTTTGAGAGAGAGAGAATGAGAAAGAGAGAGGGGGAGATGAGGGTGGGAACAGAGAGAGAGGGAGAGAGAAAATCCAAAGCATGGTGCCTGACATGGGGCTCTATCCCACAATCCTGAGATCAATCACAACCTGAGCTCAAGTTAAGACTGAGACACTAAACCGACTGAGCCACCCAGGCATCCCAAGGCTGTGTTTTGACAGTAACCCCACTTACAGTTTCATCCTTCTTCCCACTGTAATTTTCTATTTGCCTCATTTCTTTTGATTAACCTAAACTTACTTATGTTGTACATAAAGGTACTATGCAAAAATCTTCCTTCAGTGCAAAATCCAAAGCATGTCTGAAACATGTGATTGTGAAAGATCAAGAATGTAGATTCTGTTTGTTGAAGATAATCCAACAATAAAAGAGAAGGAACAAATTAAGAATGAAGCCTCAAGAGGCAAAAGAATAAGGAAGTAATCAATAGGATTTATCTTGGTAAAGCCACAGGAAGAAATAAAGACGTGGTATCAGGATGGAAAGTATAAAGGACTTCTGATTTAAAGAAACGTAAACAAAATAAGCAACAGGCCTTTCACCTCACAAAATGGCCATAGTGCTTTTAAATTCTAAGATCCAGTATTCAAGAGGCATGGAACCAGGCACTCTATGTGCTATTCACAGGAGAATGAAGTGGTGCAGAAATCACAGGGAACAATTTATAAAGCATATCAATAGCCTTAAAAAAGTTCCACACCTATTTACCCAGCAATTTCCTTTCTGGGAACTTATCCAAAAGAACTATGCATGAAGGTTTGAAGGTATTCTTTGAATAATTGGTTATGACATCAAAAATACATATGACCATCCTACATACCTGAGTAATTAACAAGTTATTATACCTAAGTACTATAGAATCCTGTATAACCTTTAAAAATAATACTATAGGGACGCCTGGGTGGCTCAGTTGATTAAGCGCCTGCCTTCGGCTCAGGTCATGATCCTAGCGTCCTGGGATCGAGTCCCACATCGGGCTCCTTGCTCGGCAGGGAGCCTGCTTCTCTCTTTCCCTCTGCCTGCCACTCTGTCTGCCTGTGCTTGCTCCTGTGCTCTCTCTCTCTGACAAATAAATAAATAAATAAATCTTAAAAAAATAAAAATAAAAATAATACTATAAAATAATGTTAATGTCACTGAATGAAAATCATTATATAGTAAGTAAAAATCATGTTATAAAATAATATGTAGACCCTAACCAATTTATATGAAATATGTTAATAGACATTTTAGATATATTTATATATAACTTATTTTTCTATGTATAAATATATATAAAAGAGCATTAAAATTATCTTTGGATGGTGATATCAAATTTTTCTTTCCTTTCTGTGCCAATATTAAAGATAAATATTTTTAAGCACTTGAAGAAGCTATGTGAAAAAGATTTTTGAAACTGAATATGTTTAGAGATAACAAATCCAATGGCTATTTCATGGAATACCCAGGCACTATTTCAGGCATTGGAAACAGAACAGTGAATAAAATACAGTCTCTATCTCAAAAGCCTAAACTCTAGTGTATATTCATTCCATTTAAAATCTTATCTAGTCTACATGCTACTTAAAATTAAAACTTCTGATCACCAAAACAACCTTGGCTAAACTAATAATTGCCTGTTTCCAAGAGAGGATTGGAGAAGGTGTCTCTGTAAGACTGTTTCAACCTCTTCACCCAGGTAAAGAGCTAGAGGAAGAGGATGCCCTACTGTGTGACTGATGTTGAAAAAAGACATGATGCTCCAAAAGTTGACATGAAAAAGTTTGCTCAAAATCCTCATGCTCCAGTGAGTCAGTTTTCTCTCTCGCATTGCTCCACCGAGGAAACAAAAAGATGTAGACTTTCCCTGCCATCAACAATCCTAGAGGAAGGACTTTGTTAATAATGAGGCCAAAGCCTAGCATACCTCATTGTATGCTATTTACAACCACTAAGGTAGTCTTCACTATGGCCATTCCTTAGTTTGGTGATGGTTCTGGGCAGGTGGACACACCTACAACTCTTATGTCTCCCTCATCAGGAAAAACCAAGTGGCATCCAGCAAAGGATAGATGGTATTTTACCAGTTGATGTAGGAACCACCCATGTGCCATGACACCTCCATTAAATCCTGGCACCTGTGAAACTCTTGGAATTCCCTTAAGTCTCAGGCTTCCCAAATTGTTGTCTGTGTTTATCCTTTTTACCGAGGGATGGGAGAGAGGAGCTCTGTATTTTAAAAGAACCCTTCCACCTGGACAATTCCTGGCTTTCCAGCCCTGTTCTGTTCTGCTAAAAGCCCAGGTATTGCAATATTTCCCTCTCTTTCTTAATATGCACTTGCCCACATGCATTTTAAGTACACAATATTAAAAATAAGAAGATCGACTATGGTAACTGTTAATAGTGGTTGTATTTATTTGGATAAGTTAGACTATTCACTCTTTTTTGCTACCTTCTTTTGCATTGCATTTAGGAATGAAAAATATGTTATGCTGCTAAATGCAATAATATCATAGATAATCCAGTGTGAAAATGTCCAATTACTGATTTTTCTAGTTTATCAACATGGTCTGTTTATAAAAGGCTTAGTTTCTAGACTTCAGTGCATTGAATTATTCCATTTTTTAAATGATGGATTAGAGCTCTTAACTTTATTATTCCCCAAATTCCATTACAGAGCAATTGCAAAAAATACTTGCATAGGAAAAATTACTTTCCTATCATGCCCTAGAGCAGGATGGTTCTTTCTCACTACCCAAATAAATAACACTTTACTCATGTGGACAATATCTCCCTGAATGATACCATTTTCAGGCCTTCTTACAACCCCAAAATGTGTGCACACATGCACACACACACACATATAGACACATTATCTTCCAATATTGTAAACCTCTAACTTAATGAAGTTGGGGCAGAGGAACAGAGCATAAAGAAGACGAGAGTTGGAACTGAAAACATAGCCCTATAACCACCTAAACCTGAGTGGTACAGGCTCAGAATCATGGGGAAATTTTTTAATATTCATATCATCAATTCCATCAAGCCTCCTACTTCTTTTTGGAAGGTGTCTATTTCTTGACTCAAAGTCAGAGAATATCATATGCTGAACCTTTAAAGATATTTCCTTATTACTGTTCCATCTACCTTATAATTAGTGACAATTCCTCCCAGATTCTGGCATCAGGCTGTCGGTCTTTATTCCCCATGTTGCTATGAGATTTTGCTTCTTTCTGTTACTTCAGGCATATTTTAATGAGAATTTTTCAGAACAGTCATATTGGTGGCTCCTATCAAATTCTATTTTGGATTAGCAATTTAAGGGAAAAACAATTTTGAAAAAAATAACTAGGTGAAACTTATACTAAGAACATTAAGAGTTACCGTTAAAATTTTCTTAAAGAATAATAAAGCTATGATAAATGGCAGAAAATGTTAGAGAACATAGAGTTCAGAAAGGAACTATCATTTGAGAAAGATAAAATCTAAAACTCAAACCAATAAGAAAAATGTTGGATTATTTCAAAAATTGCATAGGACAAACAGCTACCATGGGAAATTAACATATATTCTTCCATTAAGCAGTTCACTAAGAATAATTTTAAATTAATTGAAGGTATAGGGACTCAGTGGTTAGGCGTCTGCCTTCAGCTCAGGTCATGATCCTGGAGTCCTGGGATCAAGTCCCGAGTCCCGAGTCTGGCTCCCTGCTCAGCGGGAAGCCTACTTCTCCCTCTCCCACTCCCCCTGCTTGTGTTCCCTCTCTCACTGTGTGTGTCTCTCTCTGTCATATAAATAAATAAATAAAATCTTTTAAAAAAATAAAATTTTAAAAATCGAAGGTTTAGTGGTTTACAGAAACAGAAGCAATAAATACTCTAAAACTAAACATAGGTAAATATTTATATAATTTTCAGATAAAGACAGTCTTTCCGAACATAAAACAAATGCAATGAGATAGTTGATTATTTGAAAATAACATAACACTATTTTGCAGAATAGAATACCATGAATCAATGAAGGATAAAGAGAAAACTGAGGATATTTTTGTAAAATGTGATAAAAAAATAGTTTATAAGCTTTTCTATAGAGGTTTATGTAAAAATTTTATTTAATTAAAAATGGTGGAGGAGGAAAAACTAATTCTCCCTCTACCCTCTTAGGTTTTTGACAAAGACCCACCTTTAATAAAGACAGATCAAGAGAAAAACAAACAGAAGTTTAATAACATGTTTACCTCCTGTATTTGTGGGAAGGACCCAGGAAAACTGAGTAACAGCCCAGCTTGGCCCAAACAACCACCTTAAATACCCTATCCAGCTAAAGACAAAAGAAGAAGTGGCACGGTAGTAGGGGACCAATTATGGGAGTTTATCAGACAAAGCATACTAAACAAGGATATGGTTGTTATGCCGATTTAAATCTTTGCCTCCTCCATTGATGAGTTTCTAGAGATTTGGTCATCTTCCTCTTCCTAGTAAACTGAGATCATCAAATGTCTCTTCCAAAAGGCTAACTTTTACTTGTTTTATGGCAGTTCTCCAGTGTCTGTTGTTTTTCATTTATTTGTTTTTAAATAATCAGCCTATAACTGAACATAATAAAAATACATATACTGAAAAAATAAATAATCAGCCTAAAATAATCCTTATGCCAAAGAGAAATATTTTCTAGTGGTAAATTCTGCTCTCCTTCAACATCATACATACATTACCTAAAATAATGAGTCATTGTGAAACAAGAACAGACTAATTTAAAAAGAGACAACCTTCCAGAAATGAAAAACACTGTCATTAATCTTAAATGCTTAGTGAATAGTTTGAACCATTCATTAGACACAATTAGTATAATAGATTGTTCTGGAAAATAAATCTGAAGAAATTACCAGGAGGCAGTGAGAAGAAATGAGGAGATTGGAAATACGAAAGTAAGTGTGCCAGAGAGACTAAAAACAAATTTTTTAACATATGCTTGATATTACTTTCAGAAGACAACATAAAGTTCACAAAAAGCAAATTTAAAAAGACAATGCCAAAAGTTTCTGGAATTGATAAAAGACACAAGACCTCATCTCATTAAAGCACTCTGATGTATCATATGAAAATTCTGAATATCAAAATCAAAGAGAACATCTGCAAAACAGTTATAGAGAAAGTCAGATTCCCCACAAATAAGGAATAACTAGACTGAAGTCATACTTCCCTTAAATATCAAAAGAGGACTAAGTAATATAGCATAATATGTCTACAGTGCTAAGGAAATGTTCGTTGGCAGCCTAGACAGTTTTGAAATAACCTGAAGGAAAAATTAAAAAGTTATTTTCAAACAAAGTCTGAGTTTGCCACTAAAGATGAAAGAAATACAAAAATATTTTAATAAGAAAGGGATAAGACTTGGAAATCAAGTATGAGACAGAGGAAGAAAAGTGAATGAGTAATTTTTGTACAACATAAGGAAATATTAACTTAAAAACAATATTTGGGACACCTGGGTGGCTCAGTAGGTTAAAGCCTCTGCCTTTGGCTCAGGTCATGATCCCAGGGTCCTGGGATTGAGCCATCGGGCTCTCTGCTCAGCAGAGAGCCCTCTTCCACCTGTCTCTCTCTGCCTGCCTCTCTGCCTACCTGTGATCTCTGTCAAATAAATAAATAAAATCTTTTAATAAAAAATAAAATTTTTTTAAAAGTTAGATATAACATATTTTGAGCCCCCCCATTGAAGACAATAGATTTACATTTAAGCATATTTATATGTTATGCATTCCATTAACCATTCTGGAATGGTTATTAAGGATATCTTTATTTTAAAGACAAGATAAAGAAACAATCGCTGCTTTCTTCCCTGAATAACAAAATCGTGTGTTTTCTCTGTAACAGTTCTCTGAACAGGGTTTACTGAAGCTATTTATGAACCTAACAAAGCAGACACACATGCAAAAAACAACAAAATAAAATGCATTGAAAATGGCAGTACAGTGAAATTCTTACAGTAAAAGTTTTCATAGGATTATCTGAGACTTTGAATAAGCAATCTATCAGTATTTTTTTAAAGAATGTCATTTATTAGTTTTGCCATCTTCTCTAGGTCATATACCCAGTTAGTTGCAGAACTGAGTTTATTAACTATATCACAAAGACCAACTACTCTTTTTTCCACTATATCATATGTTCATAGAGAAAAATCATTTGGATATTATCAAAGACAAAAATTAAACAAGTAGGAGATTGGCTTTATTCAGGCTATTGTAATAGAGAACCCTAGATCCAAAGATCAGAGTATCTGACAGGGTAGTTTTGCCTTATATTTTTATAAGAGGAGGTAGACAAGTTAGAGGTAGAGTGATTCAGTTACAATTGTTTTGTAATCAGGGAAAGTTTCAGTCAGCTGAACAGGAAATGTTCGTTTGTATGTCTAGATAGTTTCAGGGGAAATTTTGTTTTAATCTTAGCTACTCATTCATGAGACAAAGAAGGAAATTAGGTAAGGGTAAAATTAAAGTCTTTGGCCTTGTCAGCAGGTTCAGCCAGAAGACGAAAAAGTTGTCTTCGGGTTTGTCATTATGAAGGCATAAGTCCAACACACATTTAATGTGTACTGTAGCAAAAGAACTATGGTGGGGGGCGCCTGGGTGGCTCAGTGGGTTGAAGCCTCTGCCTTTGGCTTGGGTCATGATCCCAGGGTCCTGGGATTGGGCCTGCATCGAGCTCTCTGCCTGGCGGGGAGCCTGCATCCCCCCATCTCTCTGCCTGCCTCTCTGCCTACATGTGATCTCTGTCAAATAAATAAATAAAATCTTAAAAAAAAAAAAAAAGAACTATGGTGCTATAGTGAATTATGCAGACTTGAATTCAGACAGCTCAGGTTAAATTCTCAATTCTGCTCACTGGTTGCATGACCTCAGGTAAGTTACTTAGCCTCCAAAAGCCTTATATTGCCTGCCTGTAAAAACAGAATAATCACAGTACTTATTTCTCCTTTTGAGAATTAAGTAATCAAAATGAAGTACAAAGTAAGAATTTAGTAAATATTAAAAAACAAGTTTAAATATATAAATATATATCTCATGATCAAAAACAAATTGAGTGCATACCCAAAGTATTTCAATGTGAATAATATTGTGGTGTGTATCTCCATTCCAGACTCTTCTTTTCTGTCAAAAACATATATTAAATATTTAAGGATGTATATATTCTACCTTCTACTTTTTTCAACATCTTATGAAAATTTTCAAACTTCCAGAAAAATTAATATAATTTTACAGTGAGCACCCACATACCTTCCTCTAGATTCTATAATTAGTGTTATCTTTCTATCTGATTTATCACCTGTCTACATGGCTACTTACCCATTAGTGCATATTATTTACTGAATGCTGTTCAAAGTATGTTTCAGACATCAGTACATTTGACCTTTATATACTTCTTCGTGCACACCATTAACTAAATGTCAAAGTTCCAATATTTGTTTATATTTCTTTTTCTAGCTTATACTTTTAACATATAGCAGTATACTTAATTTTTTGTAAGACATATATATATATACACATATATATATATATCCCCTCATGAATTTGTGTTTATTTTAATTTTCATTATTGGATAATGTTTGAATTTCCGGCCAGCATCATATTTTATTATATTCTAAAATTACAATAACTTATACATGTAAACCACTGCTCTCTGCCTGTCAGCCCTGTCAGAAAGAGGAAGAACGTAATTTTTCATCAAAAGTATCATCCAGAGAATTAAGTAGCACACTTCTAGCAAATTCACTCCCAAATCCCAGCTTGGCTCTATTCAAATTAAATTTAGTTTAGGTTGGGGTTGATTGAGAACTTTTTCCTAGAGGCATCTTAAAAACTGTCAGATTCTGGAGCTCTTTAGCTAGTAAAGTAGAAGATGACAGAGTTTTATTATAATTGGATTTTCTGCATGTAAGTTAAAGAAAGCATTCATTCTTAACAATTTAGTGTCATTGAATTTGCTAATTTAATTTCTCTCCTCTAGTATTTTTTCTTACATAAGTAATATATATTCACTGTGGAATGAATTGAAAATACACACACACACCCACAATCTAAATTCCCAGATATAACTAATATTAATATGTTCCTATTCTTTCTAACTTTATTTATATACATGATAAAGTTTATTTTCTCTATTTGTCTATTGTCACATCAAATAAAAATTACTAAATGTTGGTGCCTGGGTGGCTAATCGGGTTAAAACCTCTACCTTCGGCTTGTCAGCTTGTCCCAAGGTCCTGGGATCGAGCCCCGAATCAGGCTCTCTGCTCAGCGGGGAGCCTGCTTCCTCCTCTCTCTGTCTCTGCCTGCCTCTCTGCCTACTTCTGATCTCTATCAGTCAAATAAATTTTTTTAAAAAATTGTTAAATGGATTGTCATCTGATTTGAAAGATATGTTAGGGGTGGGCAGACTCAGTATGTCAATGATATATACTATGGCAAGAATTTTATATTCAGGTATCTTAAGAACTACCTGAAAGATATGCTAAGTTATTTTTAGAACCTATAAAACAGAATCACAGCAAGTGGCTCATGAGACCACAGCACAGACAAATCATGCCATGCATATTAAGATACTGTGGACAGAAGAAACAGCATTATTTCACATATAAGCCCCAAGGAGAAAAACAAAATATAGGCGACTGATTTTAAATTTGGACTTTTCTTTGCAAGGATGAACCTCTATATCTTGTCCCAAGTTAAGTAGTAGCAGGGACTAATCCTAACTGTTTTATAATGATTTGAAGTATTTCCTAGAAAGCCTAGTAATATGTTTATGTGTATTTAAAAATTTTATTATAAAAGTTTTATGAACAAAATGATGTAAGTAATGTTTCTGTGGAAGTTCTTATTTTAACTAAGATTAATTGTAGCTATATGCTAGAGAAAAAAAAAATTAACCTTGGTAAAATCCACAGGATTTTATACTTTCAAGTAAATAACCTCAAGGTGAACAGTCTCTAAGGCATGGCACATAGTAGCTGCAGGAGCTCCAAGATTACATCAATATTCTAGCTAACAGGGAAAAGGAAAAGGGTAAGAGAGTAGCCCCTCCATTTAAAGACAACTCACAAAAGTTGCACACTATTTCTTCTCATATCTTGCTGTCCATGCATGTTGAAAAGAGTTCTGAAAAACGGAATTTACTCTGCTATCTATTGCAGAGGTAGAAGAGGAGCTTAGATATTGGGGAACAGTAAAAATCTACCATATTCCACTTAGATTATCATATCAGCTTCAGCATCAAACCTGCTGCCCTGGATTGTTTTGGTCTTGAGGAATGTGAAGAAAACTTGGCTTCACACACATGAGTAGTTAGGAAATAAAAAAGTATTTGAATAGTCTTTCCAGTTAACTGTGGCTATCCTTTGATACTTAACAACTGATAATTTCTTAAAGGGTAGTTGCAATGTGAAATCTGAAATCATTTCAATGTACTTTCTGTACCCTGTGAGCCTGTGAGGCAGTGAAAGTGAAAAAGGCAAATGAGATCTTCCTTTCATTATGAAAATAGTTTTTCATGAACTTGAAACTTTTCATGAACTTGAAACTTTTCATGAACATGAAAAGTTTTTACTTTGCAGACTTCCCCTTTCCCTCCCCCTGCCAAAATTGTCTCAGGGATCCACTAGGGTACTCAGAACTATTCATACAGAGATAATCTTAATTTTGTCTTTATCCCAAGTCTGAATTTTAGTCAGTCTTTATCACTCAAAGACTTCATCAATTCCAGTTCTTACTCTTTAGAAGAATATACAGTCAGGTGACATTTAACAATATCAGAAGTTTCCAACTTTCTAGAATATTTTTGTTCCATCTCATCTTTGCTTGTGAAACTGTCAGTTCCTTACTGTGCCATATCTTTCTTGTAACATAGTATCCGGTATCGCCAGGACTGACCAGCCCCTACTACTGTTTTACAGCCTCTTCCACTACAGACACTATGAAATAAGCACACAATTTGCCTCTCAATCTACCATAGTTGAAAGTTTTAGAAACTGTTCTGTCACAGAATAACATTACGAACTTTTCCAGCCCCCACATACTGTCTTTTCCAGCCCCCATATATTTTCTTGCCACCTGTCTCCTAATTTCTGAGGAAAAGCCGCATCTTTCGGGCCCTCCCCAGAGACCAAGAGCTTTATCAGCTGAGACAGGATAGATGATGCTGCAAAAACAAAGACAAACAATATCTCACTGGCTTAAATAAACAAAAGATCATTTCTGCCTCTCATCGTAAGTCAAATCACCAAAGGGCTCATATGCCACACAAGTCACTCCAAGACCTGGACTGTGTCTCCATCTTCGATGCCACCATCTTAGCAAGAAGATTTGGGTATAGAGCAACAAGACGGAGAGTGCTAGAGTCCCTCACGTGGCCCTTAAAAGCCTCAATCTGGAAATGACACCCATTAGCTGGAAATAATCACACAGCCCTATCGGCCTCTAGAAAGTTCCAAAGTACAGGCATGCTTCCTGTCTGGAATGAGAGGAAAACTGGCTGTAGGGAAAACCAGAGAATATTATCTAATGTTTTTTTCAATTTGTAAAGTTAGTATAAACACTTTCAATCTTAACCTGTGTTCATAAAGTTAATATATTCAATTTCCTCCTTGATTAATTCAACTATCTATGTGACAAAATTTACTGAGCACATAAACACAGTTTACAAATATAATAAATTAGACTTCTATTATGGCAATTCTTAAAATCTCTTAAGCATTCTAACAATGTATGTGAAATAGTAATACCTTATTTTAAAATCAGACGTCTAAATCAATGACCTAATCAAGCAGTTGGCAACTGTAATTACAAGGTAACCTATTATTCCCATAGATCTAATTCTCAAACAAAACTTTAAGAAATGGTCTTCTGACCATACGCAGAAATATTAGAGAGCAATTATAAATACTTCCAAATCTTCTCTGGGGAAAAAAAAAAGGTGCTAATTCTCGAAGGAAACAGTTATCTCACCTCAGACTGTTTGGAATCACTTTTCACACATTTTTGGTTTTGCTTTTTCAGCTTGGATAAGTGTTTTAATTACCTGAAATGCCTGCTGAGTAACCAACCAGATTCTTGTGTACAATACTGACAAAATACACTGAGCCCTGGTTATATCTACAGCAGTATCTCCTGAACAAAGGCCTGGCAGTGATCCCCTAGCCCACATTTTAGGATTTGAGTCACAACTTAATTTTCATGTAAGACTAGACTCTTTGACTCTCATTCAGTCAGTGGTCCTACTGATTGGATTCAAGTTTGCTATTTACTGTTTCGGTCTATCTTGAAATCTTCCCACGTTCTTCTTCATCAGTAACAATTAAAGGTAAATGGCATTTTATTAGATCTTGTGAATCACAAGGCTATACTAGCTGCATGGAATCACTCCTAAGACAGTATGTCCCTAATAGCATAGCTTCAGGAGATATAAACAATATTAACCCAACTGTAAGGAAATTTGACAAGCCACTATTTTAACAACGCTCTAGTAGTAAATAGTGGCTTAGGCAAAATATCCATAAAACTAAACTAAGTTTGGAATTCATAACTACTAACTGACCTAATGAAGAATAAGAATTTAGAGATAAATATTCTTCTCAAGCATATGTAGAATGCAAGGATAACTGACTATATGTTATAAAAGAATGAACAGTTTAAAAAGAATTGGTATCATCATAAATATGTTCTAATCACAATGTAATTAATTTAAAAATTGAAAACAAAAAAAGTTCAAAAGAAAACACATTTGGAAACAAACACACATATAAAAATAAACATGCATAAATTTATTAACAAACTTCTTAATAACTCACTGGTTAAGAAATAAATAGTGAAGGAAAGCAGAAAATGTTTAAAACTGAACAATAATTTATTATTTGCAGCTAAAGCAGTACTCAGAGGGGAATTTATATACTTAAATGCATATATCTAAAAGAAAAGTATAAAAATTAATGAGCTAATCCCTGATGTATGAAGTTAGAAAATAAACAAATAAATCCAATAAAGTAAAAGAGCAGAAAAGAATATTATAAGAACAAAGAAAAGTAAAGGGAACTAACTATGACAAAAGTGTGTTTTTAAAAAGATTAATATAACTGGCAAGTATCTGGGCAAAACAAGCCAGTAAAAGAGAGGGAGAAGGGACAAATAAACAGTATTAGAAATTTGAAGGGGATAAAACATTGTTAAATCACAGTTAAGAAGGTTAAAGAGAATATAAAGGAAAACATTATGCCAAATTTGAGCAAATTAGAGAAAATGTCCATTTCCTTATAAAAATAATGACGATACTTGCTTAAGGAGAAAGAGAAGTTGTAAATAGCTCTACAACCATTTAAAAAATCTAATGAGTAAATAAAATTCAATACCTATTCTACAAATAACAGGCCCAATGGTTCTATAGGTGAGTTATATCAACTATTCAAAAAATAAATCATTTCAATCTTACACACAAATGAAAACAAAACTTCTAGTAAGGGAAGGAAAACATGAAACATGCCTCTCCATTTCCAAATTATTTTATGAGTCAGAATAATCTTGATATTAAAACCAAATAAGACCAGAATAAGAAAAAAAAAATACCTCGGTTAATCTCAATCATTAATATAGATGTAAAATCCCAAATAAAGTATTATAAAACCAAACCTCACAATGTATGAAAAAATAATTGCTCATGACTGATTTGGGTTTATCCCAAAAATTCAAGAGTGGTTTAAATTAGAAAATCTAATATTATGATTTACCACATAAGCATGTAGTAAATAACATAATGAAATAATATAAATGCTCATTTCCACATAGTTTTCAATAAAATGTAAGACATGTTAATTTTTTAAAAATCCTTATTAAGTGGAATACAATATTGGATAACCTGATAATGTGTATCTTAAGAAAAAAAAACACTACAGCAAACAGCATACAAAATGGCAAAATAGTTAAAGCATTCCCTTTAAATCAGGAAAAATGGAGAATGTCTATTATCATCAGTTCTTTTCAACACTGTATTAGAAGTGTTGTTTAGCATGGAGACACAAGTTAAAGAAAAAAAATTTAAGAAATGTGAAAAAAGGAATCAACCGTCTTTATTTACAGGGAACATTATTATCTACATAGAGCAACAAAAAAGTTGCAAATTATTAGAAGTAACAAGAAAATTTAGCAAGATTGTGGATATAAAATCAAATATAAAAACCAGTAGCATTTCTACATAAGCAACAGATGGCTATATGATGCTGTTTTTATTTATTTATTTTTTTTTTTATTCATTTGACAGGGAGAGACACATAAGCAGGGGGAGTTGGAGAGGGAGAAGCAGGCTTCCCGCTGAGCAGAGAGCCCGATGTGGGGCTCAATCCCAGGATCCCAGGATCATAACCTGAGCCAAAGGCAGACGCTTAACGACTGAGCCACCCAGGTGCCCTGATGCTGTTTTTTAAATACACCATTTATTTATTTTTTTTAAAACATTTTTTTTAAGATTTTATTTATTTATTTGTTAGAGAGAGAGAGAGTGAGCACAGGCAGACAGAGTGGCAGGCAGAGGCAGAGGGAGAAGCAGGCTCCCTGCCAAGCAAGGAGCCTGATGTGGGACTCGATCCCAGGACACTGGGATCATGACCTGAGCCGAAGGCAGCTGCTTAACCAACTGAGCCACCCAGGCATCCCTAAATACACCATTTAAAGCATTAATGAAAGTATTTATAAATATAACAAAATAGATATATGACTTTGATGGAGACATTTATGAAACTGTACTGAAGAATATTAATTAAGAGCTAAACAAACAGAAGGATGTATTGTATTCATGCTTAGTGACTCACAAGTTTAAAAACTAGTCACCATTAATCTACATAGTCAACACATTCTTGATGAAACCCCTATTAAGGTTTCCCTGGAATTTCGGATTCTGATTCTAAAATTTGTATGGAAAGCAAACCAACTGAGAAAATCAAGACTGAGGGGATTTGCCTTACCACAGACCAACATTTATTATAAAGCTATAATAATGAACACAATATTTTATTGGCATAGAGGTAGTTAAATAGAATAATGAAAGGAATAAAGAAAATACAGGGAGATTTTATATGAAAGAAATGTCACCATAGCTCCTTGGCGTAAAGCTGGAATGAGTAATAAGTGATGTTCCAATGTGAAAAGTTATCCTTATAGAAAAAACATGACATTTGATCTCCATCTTACAACACTTAGAAAACATAGTTCTAGATTAAAATTAAAAGCCTTAAGTGTGAAAGGTATAATTCTCAAACATGGGAGGAAACTAGAGGAAATATCTTTATGAATTTGAGCGATGGGAGTACTTATGCCACGTGTGGCCATCTTCCAGTAGACTTGTATGGTCACTGGCCAAAACAATTCACGCAGGTAAGAACAGAGTCAGTTTAGAAAGGGTAGGAAGGGATTATCTAAGGATGTGGATTCAGAAAGGCATGAGCCAAGCCAAGGGAGCAAGGGCTACTGCAAACATTATGCAACACATACATATTTTATAAAACTAAAGTCCAAAACGGAAAAAAATAAATGTAAAATAAAGTTAGTTACCTCTTATTCTGGGAGTACAAAAGTAGACTATCATAAATGAGGGAAAATAAACAAGGGATCAATATTTTAAGAATATTTCTTTCCTTTGGGATGCCTGGGTGGTGCAGTTGGTTAAAAGGTTCTACTCTTGGCCTCTGTCAGGTTGTGATCTCAGGGTCTTGAGATCAATCCTTGTGTCAGATTCCGAGCTCAGAGCAGAATCTGCTGAAGATTCTCTCTCCCTCTCTCTCTGCCCCTCCCGCTCATGTGCTCTCTCTTTCTCTCTCTGTTGCTCTCTAAAATAAATAAATAAATCTTAGAAAGAAAGCATCTTTCTTTTCTTAAGCTAAGTTGTATATTAGAGTGTTCATCAGGCAATTCTCTCTGTGTGTGCTCTCATATTACCTGTGTTATGAAATAGTTCATGATACATTTTTTAAAAGTCAATTACTTATGGAGAACTAAAAAGCAAGTTGGCCATAAATTGTTCTTCTGTAAAATAAAAGTCAAATGACAAAAGAGAAAGCTTATAGTATTCTGAGTGAAAAATTTATGATCCACCAATTTTATATTGAGCCAAACAACAATAAGAAAGCCGCAAAATGGGGCACCTGGGTGGCTCAGTGGGTTAGGCCTCTGCCTTCAGCTCAGGTCATGATCTCAGGGTCCTGGGATGGAGCCCCGCATCGGGCTCTCTGCTCAGCAGGGAGCCTGCTTCCTCACCCTCTCTCTCTACCTGCCTCTCTGCCTACTTGTAATCTCTGTCTGTCAGATAAATAAATAAAAATCTAAATAATAATAATAATAATTTAAAAATAAAAAAAAATTGCTACTGCCCAGGCTCACCCCAGACCAGTTTCATCAGACTCCCTGGGACTGGGAGCCAGGCACCAGTAGTTTAAAAAAAAAAAAAGAAAAAAAGAAAGCTGCAAAATGGATATTTATAATCCTTGTACCATTCTTAAAATGATTTTTAAAAGTACATAAAAATGAACTTTAATGGAGTGTGTGGTGGTATAAAATTAGAAGCACAAGTGGGGAAAACACTAGAATCAATTAAAATAGATAGACCGAAAAATTTAAATATGTATGATTGAAAATTGATGACAAATTCATAAAATATGCTAAAAATGGAATATCTTTAAAGTTTTTTTTTAAGATTTTATAAATTTATTTGAGAGAGATAGAGACCACAAGCAGAGGGAGGAGCAGAGGGAGACGGAGCCGAGCAGGGAGCCGGATGTTAGCTCAATTCCAGGACCCTGAGATCATGACTTGAGCCCAAGGCCGATGTTTAATCAACTGAGCCACTCAGGCCCCCCTTTAAAGTTTTAAACTGATACAATGAATATATGTCACTCACATAAAGAACCCAAGAAAATCAATAGGTATGGTTATAACTAAAATGCAAACCCAGCAGAGGGGTTCATATAAAAAGTTCATACAAAAGGTCATATACAAGTTAATATAAAAACTCAGCTGTATTCTTCTAACCTGATAATAACCAGATTACAAAATATCATAGAAAGTGAGATTCTTTTTGTACTAGTCACCAAAAATATGTAGTACCTCAAATCACCCATGTAAACCGTGTATGTCTGCAAAACTTTAATAAAATTGTAAAGATCTGAAGAAAATAGACATTTATACCAAATTAGTGACTGTATGCTTAAATAATGTAAGCACATTAATTGCCCTTATTTATAAATAAACTCCAATTAAAATCACAGCAAAAAATTTTTTTAAGATTTTATTTATTTATTTGACAGACAGAGATCACAAGTAGGCAGAGAGAGGCAGACAGAGAGAGAGGAGGAAGCAGGCTCCCCACTGAGCAGAGAGCACAATGCTGTGCTGGATCCCAGGACCCTGGGATCATGACCTGAGCCAAAGGGAGAGGCTTAACCCACTGAGCCACCCAGGTGCC
This sequence comes from Taxidea taxus jeffersonii, assembly GCA_003697995.1. Taxonomy (NCBI): domain Eukaryota; kingdom Metazoa; phylum Chordata; class Mammalia; order Carnivora; family Mustelidae; genus Taxidea; species Taxidea taxus. Next base: position 16,957 of record ML107032.1, read on the forward strand.
CCCACAGCAAATTTTTAAGGGAAATTTTTTAAAAAACTACTTCTAAATATTACTTCGAAAAATTTCATGAGGAGTTGAGTCCATTTGAAAAATAGAGGACCTTCCTTTTGTCATATATTAAGACATATTATGAAGCCAAAATAAATAAAACTGTGGTAATGGTGCAGGAAGTTTAGAAACTAGTCCATATAAATTGGCTTGGTATATAATAAAGATGAACTCACAAGTCAAGGATAAACAATGTAGGGGCACCTGGGTGGCTTGGTGGGTTAAAGCCTCTGCCTTTAGCTCAGGTTGTGGTCCCAGGGTCCTGGGATGGAGTCCCGAATCAAGCTCTCTGCTCCATGGGGAGCCTGCTTCCCCCTCTCTCTCTGCTCTCTGCCTACTTGTGATCTCTGTCTGTCAAATAAATAAATAAAATCTGTAAAAAATAAAAAAATAAATAAAAGATAAACAATGTATTATGGACCTTCGGTTGAGATGTTATAACAAGCACAAGCGTCTAATTACACTACCTCCTGAAACCCAGCTGAAATTTCAGGACAGGAAATTATTTTAAATTAAACATATTCAAAGGAGGGGAGAACAAAAGGTAATAGTGACAAAATTTTGCAAGTTGGAAAGCGGATGAAAAAGTGATATATAATCTAGCTCATCGGAATAAATTCTAAAATAGTAGTAGAGAAATCCAAGCATTAAAATTAGCTAAAATAAAGAGGAGAGCTTAAGTTTCATAACGCCAATTAACATATCCTACTGCAGACTGCGTGAAGACTGCTGGAGAAGATCAGAGATTTATTTACTGTATGTGGCTAGAGAGATGGTTTTGAACTGATCAACAACAGAAACAATTTGGAATGGGGATACTATATGAAACTAATATTAAGTCAGGGGTGACTGGTACATGTTTACAACTGGCTCTGTGAGAAAAATAAATTTATTTCTAATTTACTGATATGATGGATGTGTAGTAAACAGTTTAAAAGTCCTAACAGGCGAGTATATGGAGAAACAGGAAAATCTCATTGCTAGTGAGAATGAAGAATGGCACAGCCACTTTGGAAGACAGTTTAGCAATTTCTTATAAAATGAAACATTCTTGTATCATACCAGCCAGCATTTGTGCTCCCTGGTATTTAGCCAAAAGAGTTCAAAACTTATGTCCACAAAACAAAACAAAAACCAAACAAACAAAAAACCTGCACAAGGATGTTTATAGCGTCTTGATTCATAATTGCCAAAACTTCAAGGCAACCAAGATATCCTTCAGTAGCTGAATGCATAAGCAAACAGTGGTACATCCAGACAATGGAATATTATTTACCACTAAAAAGAAAGGAGTTATTAAGCCATGAAAAGACATGGAGGAAGCTTAAATGCACACTACTGAGTGAAAGAAGCACATCTGAAAAGGTTACATACTGTATTATTCCAAGTATATGACATTCTGGAAAAGGGAAAACAGTGGACATGGTAAATATTTCAGTGGTTGCCAGGGGGTTAGGGGGAAGGGGAAGACATGGGGAAGTAAATAGGCAGAGCACAGAGGATTTTTAGGGCAGTGAAAATATACTGTGTGATATTACAATGATGGATATCTATCATTATGAATTTGTAAAAACCTATAGAATGCACAGCAGGAAGGCTGAATCCTAAAATAAATGATGGACTTTGGTTGATTATGATGTGTCAATTTAGGGTCATCTTTGGAAAAAATTTGGGTGAGTAATGTTGATAATAAGGGAAGCTATGTATATATAAGCGTAGGGGGCTTATAGGAAATCTGTACCCTCCTCTCAATTTTTTTGTGTGCCTAAAATTGCTCTTTAAAAAAATGAACCCTTTTTTAAATCATAATTAAATATATAAATATATATATACATATACACACACACACACATATATATATAT
>ML107032.1:19267-47707 GCA_003697995.1 Taxidea taxus jeffersonii
ACAGAGCTAATTGATTTGACAGAAGGCTTTCCTCTTTTCTTTTTTTTCTTTCTTTTTTTTTCTTTGGCCAAACTTGTTTATTTATAGTCAATTTATGGTAGAAATCAATGAATATGAAAAGTTCCAACCAGTTACTTTTGTTTACTTATAGAGTAAAACAAAATGAAATTATGAAGATAACCAAAAGGCACTTCACTCATTTGCCAATGACATAAGTGATTTCTTTGCTGAATTAGATAATAATTTTCAAGGACTCCAAAAATATTTCTTCACTTTCTGTGCTGTTTACAATGTATCAGCTACAAATCTAAATTTTCAGTTTAATGTGCTTTATTAACACTTTCTGCTTCACTTTATTAAGTCTAGACAATAAAACAGTAAAGCAAGTGTCCTGGTTTATAGAATTTGCTGATGTCTGTGGTGTAAAGACTCCTTCCATGCTGATTTAAAGCCACCACCATGCCAAGACTAAACATGGGACAGGAAGATATATACAGGAACGCATTATGTCGTGTCTCCGCCACGCAGATACAATAGTAACGAATAACCTCAAGAACACAGAGAATAGAAAACTCTAGTAAAATAATTAGGAAGTGGTGAGATTTTAATTTTTATTACCTTTGTTTTTTTATATAATTTGTTTAATTGTATGTTTATGTAACTTAATTCTTTAAAATGGCTGTGTTTAACAACTGGCTTGCAAAATTCCTAAACTTGTAAGATGAGGCTCTCATGTGCCACTATGAACCAGTTCCAGCACATTAATGCATTAAATGAACAATTGTTAGTAGATGCAAGACCCCCCGGAAAGCCTGACCACCTTGCTCACACAGTGCCAACAGCCAGAGTTTCATTGCTTAGATTGGCCTAGAGAACTCTTCTTTGCAAAATATGATTAGTCTTAGGAGAAAAACCTAAAATTACTAAATCAGAGGTTCTCCTACTAAACAGCCTATCCAGATCATTCCAGGTGAAGCTTACAGCTTAAAGATGCCTTTCACAGTCTGGAGTTTAGTTTTCTTAAAATAGAAGGAGACAATAGGAATATGCAGAGTCTGAAAAGAGTATCTCATGGGAAAGAACAATCACAGAAGAAGAGGAAAGAAAGAGGGAGGAAACATAACCCTTTAGGATTAAGAAAATGTCCCAAACTTCTTACACTTGTATTAGTATTCTCAGAAATAAGAGAAGATAACAACTATGAAATAAAAATAAGATATTCTATAATATACAGCATAGTGACTATAGTTAATAATACAGATTATGTATTTGAGAGTTGCTGAGAGAATTGATCTTAAAAGTTCTTATCATTGGGGTGCCTGGGTGGCTCAGTGGTTAAAGCTTCTGCCTTTGGCTCAGGTCATGAATCCCAGGGTCCTGGGATTGAGGCCCACATCCAGCTCTCTGTTCAGCAGGGAGCCTGCTTCCCCCTCTCTCTCTGCCTGCTGCTCTGCCTACTAGTGAGCTCTGTCTGTCAAATAAATAAATAAAGTCTTTAAAAAAAAAAAGTTCCTATCACAAGAAAAAAACTGCGGTGATGGACATTAACTAGACTTTTCTGGTGATCATTTCATAATATATACAAAATATCAATTCAATGCTGTATACCTGAAACTAATATATGTCAATTATATCAACTTTAAAAAAGAATAGGAGATTATAAGAAGGGAATATTCAGGCATCTTTAAGCTTTAATTCTTCTTGTCTGAATTCTGAAAATTCAAATGATAGAAATTTAAACAAAAGTTGGAAGGAATTTACTAGAAAAAAAAAAAAAGAAAAAAGAACAAGATGGCAAAGAAAGATAAAAGGTAATGAATATTTTTATGGCCTTGGTTGGAGGTAAGAGTTTCATAGATGTCCATCTATCTCCAAACTCACCAAGTCATATGCATTAAATATATAGTCTTTACATATCAATTATACCTCTACAACATATGTTTTTTAAAAAAGGGTGAAGAAAAAGGGCGCCTGGGTGGCTCAGTGGGTTAAGCCTCTGCCTTCAGCTCAGGTCATGATCTCAGGGTCTTGGGATTGAGCCAGCATCAAAGGGCTCTCTGCTCAGCAGGGAGCCTACTTCCCCCTCTCTCTCTGCCTGCCTCTCTGCCTACTTGTGATCTCTCTCTCTGTCAAATAAATAAAATCTTAAAAAAAAAAAAAGTGAAGAAAGATACAAAAGTTAGAACATCATTCCAAGAGGTTCAACATACAAATAAGACAATTTCTAGAAAAAGTTATTAGAGAAAAGATTAAATAAATGTATAAAATTCTCCTGAATATGAAATACAGCATATTTTAAATATAGAGTCCTAAGTGTTCCCAGCACAATATGTGGAAATTGACCTATACACCACTGAACATGTTTATTAAATTTTAAAACAACAGGGGAAATAGAAATGCCAGTTTTCAGAATGAAAACTGAAATGTGTAATTTAAAAGAATCAGTTATCATACTAGCTACAGACCTAAAGAAACACTTGAAGCTGTAAGACAGTAGAAAAGCAGTTTCAAAAATCTGAAGGAATATTATATAAAACCCAGAAAAGTATCCACCCAACCAAGTCTATGAAGCCAACCTATCAACCAAGTGCCACTTTCATGCATTTAAGGGTTTAAAAAGTCCTTTCCCGTGTATATATAACCCCCCCACCAAGGAAACTAATGTTAGACTTGCCCCAACATAAGGAAACAACTAGCAAAAAGAAAACATACTAGAAACAAAATATCTAACACAAGGCAAATGCAATGAGATCCTGCATAATTCAGATTGCTCCCAGCATTACAGACCACAGACCTCGGGAGCCACACCGCAGCTGATCAGAGGACTGAAGGGAGACTGTTTCAGGAAGATAAAATGTGTAACACACCTAACCTGTCTGACTGTTTTAGGGGAGATTTAGGCTACTTTCTAAGGGTTAGAATTTTATTAATGGTAAGTACATAGAAAATTAAGCAAATTTTTAATTTTTAGAAATTCAGTGCAGGAATAAACAATCCAACAAAGCTCAACTGTGAGTAGCATTTACATACTCATATGAATGTAAATAACAATTATTAGTATTATCAAATCATAGCTACATTAGGAGAATGGAAGTGGGAAGGATGCTTGGATGTGATGAGGTAGAACAGAGTCTTTTCCTGTCCATTGGGAAATGAACAGATGATATTTAAAACCAACAATCAAGAAGCAGCAGTGCAATTTAGTGTGTTATTAAAGCCATGCAAACAAATAACACAGGCAGCAAGCTAAAAAAATGAAAGTGGATTTGCCCAAGTTAATACATATGTAAATGCAATTGTAATTAAAATCTCAACAGTTTTGGAAGATAGTGGCAAAGGCTGACAAGATGACTGAAAGCTGTAAACTAATGCTTAGAATCATAAAAATATTTTGAAATAAAGGTTATTAAATGGACTGGCACACCAGATAGTAAGGCATATGCTCAATTTTCAGCAATTTACATGTTATGATGTTGTCCTCAAATTTTTCAGAAGAGTGACACTGACTAAAAAGATCACCTTACACCTTAACAACCTATCATATGAGATAAAGATATTTTGTATTAGTGATAAAATGTACAACACACAATAAATGTTTTAGGATAGTTACACAAAGGGGGGAAAGTAAGTACAACGATTCACATAAAATACCAACAAGACTAATTGTACAAACAAAACCACAGAATATTAAAAATAAAACATAATTCAAAATTTATTCATCAGATGGAAATTATTTCCTGGGTAAAATACAAAGGAAAGAAACCAGGAAAAAAAGACTAATAATTTTAACTAAGTAAAAAATAAAAAGATCATTATATGCTTAAAAATGTCACGAATACAATAAATTTTCTTCTACAAACTGCTGAAATTTTGTAATACTCACAAAATACTAGTAAGTATTTTATTTAAAACTTATGTAATGTGAAAAGTGATAGTACTTAGATCATAATAATTTCCCCAATATCTGTTTAATAAGTTATTTCACTCCTGTCATAATGGCCTAAGGATCTGCAATACATAAATTCAGAATTTTGTTAAAATCGGTTATGACTTCAGCCTATATTAGTTCAACAATGACTATATCTATGACATAAACACAGTCTCTAAATTTACATCAATAAATATCATATCTCTTCTATTTCTAGTTGTTATTCTGAATATGGAAGCATAGCTCACATGTAACTATCTAAAATCTTTCATGTGTATGTGTGTGTGGTAAAATGTAAAACAAACCATTTAAACTATTTATAAGTGTACAACTCGGTGGTATTAATTATACCCACAATGTTGTACAACCTTTTTACCACTCAACAGACACCTCATTACCATTAAACAATAATTCCGTACTTCCCCCAGCTCCTGGTAACCTCTAACCTACTTTCTACCTCAATAAGTTTCCATATTCTTGGCACTTTATATAAGTGGAATCATACAATATTTGTCCTTTTGTGTGTGGCTTATTTCCCTTAGCATAATGTCTAAGTTTCATCCATGTTGTAGCCTGTATGAGAATTTCATTCTTTGTTAAAGCTGGATAATATTCCTTTGTATGGAGATGCCGTATTTCGCGTATCCCATTCAACAGCTGATGGACACTTGGGTCATCTCCTCTGAAGCATTAAATCTTAAAACAGTCCCTAAATTATTTTAATCCCATATTTTAATTCTACGTGTTTGAAATTTTTAATATTTTATGCCCTGTTGCTGTAGTGAGCATAAGAGTACTGATTCTATCCTCCTGAGGTTATTGGAAGTATAAATATTTTTATTAACCTCTACTTGCCAAAGAGAAAAGAAAGGCATCAGTTAGAGTTTTCCTGAATATAAATGTTATTTTTAGGAAATTTTGTATGTGGAGATGCAAATCCTAAAATCCGAAGCAATGGAAACTGCTTTGCATAATATTATTATAGTATTTGGAATGTGAACTTTAAAATGAAGGATCACAAAATATTACTAAAATAAAATATTATTCTTATAGAAGCAACATTTTGTGAGCACATACATTGGAAATTAACTAAATTATTCTCTTATTATGTAAAGAATAACAACTACAAAAAAAAAAGGTTTTTCAAAAATGCCAAGTTAAATTTTGTGTGCTTCACATCAGAAAGAATCTGTATATAAGTTGCTGTTGATGTCCTGGTTTATTTCTTATTAAAAGATTTTACCATCACTAAAAACATCAAATACGTGATGTTAAATGCATTAAAAGACTAAAATGCAATGTAAATATGCAATTGTCATTCAAATTAATGAAGTCCTTTAAGTTAACATAATACTTATTACCTATGGAGAATCTTCTCCAAAAATGCGTTGGGGGTTAGGGGGAGCATAAAGAGAATTAAATCCTGTTACTTGAATTAAGTCCTCTGGTCATATTTTTTTCTAAAAGCATTTAGAAAAAGTGATTCTAATCTTACTGAAGAGTTGTTCTTCTTATTTCTTATTTTTATTTTATCAAAAATGAAAGTCTTTAAAACTGTATTTATTAGCAGTTTACTTACACAAATAGATGGATGCAAATGTTTAACAAGTAACACCCCCAGATACTGATTATATCACAACTCTTCAAATTTCTTCACATCTGGCTGCCTTGTCTATCTTATCGTGGCTTCCTACAAGGTTCCAGGGGTCAGTCCACTCTGTCAGTCCTTCTTTTAGCACCTCCCAGACTGTCTTACCCACTGACCTGGTATCGCATTCACCTTGGAAATCTCCCAAGTGGAAAATCATAGTTAAAAGATCATAGTAAATTCAAATTACGAAGTATAATGGAGTTATTTTTTTAAAAGTTACATCTGTGTGTATTAACATTTTTCCTTGTTTTCCTCCCTACATGGCTTTAGAAATTTATTAGTCTTAGATGTATACACTTGAACATGATCGGTCTTGTCATGTGTCTCATTTTCCAGGTCTCAGAAAACACTTGCAATCTGATGGTGCAAATCTCTTTACTCGGCAAAGGAGAAGTTTCATCTCTAGTACTTTTTAATGATTTCTTTTTTGTGTAATGTGTTTTTTCCTTCTGGGGTATCTATTTTGTGATACTGAGTCTCCTAGTTGTTTCGTTTTTTTCTTTCTTATTACTGCAATTCTGTTGCTTGAATTTTTACTTGTCTTATCTGTTTCCATGAGTTTACTTGTCTTATCTGTTTCCATGGGAGTTTTTTAAATTCATTTTCTCATTTACCATTTTGTTCTTTATCATCTTCTGTTTATTAACCTACTTTTTAAGTTTTGTGATCACACTTTTCATCTCAGGGAAATCTTTCTAAATCTCAAGATTGGGTTTTGTTTTGTAGCCTTTTCTGCCCTTTGGCATGTGTGCCTTCCATATTTAATCTCAATGTAGCCTTTTCATGGATTCCCCCCAAAAATGTTACCAGTTTCTGTTTAGCAATATATTTGGAAAATATTTCTGGGTTAGTATATATTGATTTTATCTAAGTTGTCATTCTTAACTATGCATAGTATTCCATTTTGTAAGAAGTTTCTATAGCTAGACACTTCACGGCTTTCTTTTTTACTCTGACGACCGAATCTGCAGTAGGCTTCACATTGTGCATGCAGTCTTGTGCACATATGTTCTTGTACATGTGTTCCTGAGATGCTGAAAAGTGAAATCACTGGAAGAAAAAGTGTTTGATTTTCTATAACAATTTTCATCTCATTATAAGCTTGTAATTTCGAAATCTCTGTGACGCACACCTGGGTTTCTGAGGGCAGAGAGCCTCTCCCCCGGTGCACCTGCAACATGTATATTTATGAAGAGGTTTTACAAAATGTGTTACCAAACTTTTCTTGAAACTGAGAAGGCTGTTCTCTTAGAGCTAATAAAAATTTGTAAAGAAAGTGAAATAGAAGAAGTGGGCTGAAGCCTCCAGTCAGTAAGTTGATATGCTATATATATTTTTACTGAATAACATTGTTTATTCCAAAGTTAGGTGTGCTGAAATGTCAAGGTGGATAGAGATGGAAAAGAAGAGTTTAAATGATGAGGGGAAAAAACAAAAATAGGATAGTTCTGATGTGGGAAACAAAGGCAGAAGAAAAGTTATTTAATTTCCTTACTACCTAGAGCCCACAGACAAGTCCTTGAAACAGGCAGAGTGACATTTCTCTAAGGACTCAACGGTTTCCACCTTATTACTTTGCTAAGGGCAAAAGGCAATCCTAGCCTGACTGCCCCACCCCCACCCCCAACCAGGATCCTGTAAGTCTACTTTAACATATAAAAATTCCTTTGGAATGATATGATACTATATGTGGAAAACCCAAAAGGCTCCACTCCAAAACTGCTAGAGCTTGTACAGGAATTCAGTAAAGTGTCAGGATATAAAATCAATGCACAGAAATCAGTTGCATTTCTTTACACAAACAACAAGACAGAAGAAAGAGAAATTAAGGAGTCAATCCCATTTACAGTTACACCCAAAACCATAAGATACCTAGGAATAAACCTCACCAAAGAGGCAAAGAATCTATACTCAGAGAACTATAAAGTACTCATGAAAGAAATTGAGGAAGACACAAAGAAATGGAAAAATGTTCCATGCTCATGGATTGGAAGAATAAATATTGTGAAAATGTCTATGCTACCTAAAGCTATCTACACATTTAATGCAATGCCTATCAAAATCCCATCCAATTTTTTCAAAGAAATGGAACAAATCATCCTAAAATTTATATGGAACCAGAAAAGACCTCAAATAGCCAAAGGAATATTGAAAAAGAAAACCAAAGTTGGTGGCATCACAATTCCAGACTTCAAGCTCTACTACAAAGCTGTCATCATTAAGACAGTATGGTACTGGCACAAAAACAGACACATAGATCAATGGAACAGAATAGAGAGCCCAGAAATAGACCCTCAACTCTATGGTCAAGTAATCTTCGATAAAGCAGGAAAGAACATCCAATGGAAAAAAGACAGCCTCTTCAACAAATAGTGTTGGGAAAATTGGACAGCCACATGCAGAAAAATGAAATTGGACCATTTCCTTACACCACACACGAAAATAGCCTCAAAATGGATGAAGGACCTCAACGTGAGAAAGGAACCCATCAAAATCCTTGAGGAGAACACAGGCAGCAACCTCTTCCACCTCAGCCGCAGCAACTTCTTCCTAGGAACAACACCAAAGGCAAGAGAAGCAAGGGAAAAAATGAACTATTGGGACTTCATCAAGATCAAAAGCTTTTGCACAGCAAAGGAAACAGTCAACAAAACCAAAAGACAACTGACAGAGTGGGAAAAGATATTTGCAAACGACATATCAGATAAAGGGCTAGTATCCAAAATCTACAAAGAGCTTAGCAAACTCAACACCCAAAGAACAAATAATCCAATCAAGAAATGGGCAGAGGACATGAACAGACATTTCTGTAAAGAAGACATCCAGATGGCCAACAGACACATGAAAAAGTGCTCCACATCACTGGGCATCAGGGAAATACAAATCAAAACCACAATGAGACACCACCTCACACCAGTCAGAATGGCTAAAATGAACAAGTCAGGAAATGACAGATGCTGGCGAGGATGTGGAGAAAGAGGAACCCTCCTACACTGTTGGTGGGAATGCAAGCTGGTGCAACCACTCTGGAAAACAGCATGGAGGTTCCTCAAAAAATTGAAAATAGAGCTACCTTATGACCCAGCAATTGCACTACTGGGTATTTACCCTAAAGATACAAACGTAGTGATCCCAAGGGGCACGTGTACCTGAATGTTTATAGCAGCAATGTCCACAATAGCCAAGTTATGGAAAGAACCTAGATGTCCATCAACAGATGAATGGATAAAGAAGAGGTGGTATATATATACAATGGAATATTATGCAGCCATCAAAAGAAATGAAATCTTACCATTTGCGACGACATGGATGGAACTAGAGCGTATTATGCTTAGCGAAATAAGTCACCTGGAGAAAGACAACTATCACATGATCTCCCTGATATGAGGAAGTGGAGATGCAATGGGGGTGGAGGTTAAGGTGGTAGGAAAAGAAAAAATGAAACAAGATGGGATCGGGAGGGAGACAAACCAAAAGAGACTCTTAATGTCATAAAACAAACTGAGGGGGGTGGGGGGGGGAGAGGGGTTGGGAGAGGGTGGTGGGGTTACATTATATGTTTAAATAAAAAAAGCTTAAATAAAAAAAAAATTCCTTTGGAAACTTCTAAAATTCCTTAGAGACTTACACTATTCCTGACCCCCTCCCGTCTTGCAAGTATATAATGGACCACCCCTCACAACCCGGGAGCAGCAGCTCTTTGTGTCCATGGGCCCTGTCCCCATGCTTAAATAAACCACCATTTTGCACCAAAGACATCTCAAGAATTCTTTCTTGGCCATCAGCTCCAGACTCCACCCCACTGCACCTCACTTATATTCTAAAACTTCATCAGTTTATCCTTTGTTTGAAAAATTCACAGCAGTTACTAGACTGGAAATTATGAACTTTCTTATAATTTATGATATGAAGTGAAAGAACAGGAAACAAAGATAATTACACAGCTTTTTTTTTTTTTTCAAAATCCTAAATTCCTGGATATGCGGCACATGTTTCATCTAGTGACTTACAGATTAATAACAGATGGGTATTTCTGAATAATTGCTTTAAGTTAATAATGCAACTACTTTTAGGGGTGTTACATTGCTAATAATTAAAAATTTTATTGCATAAACTTGACTTATTAAAGTAAGAAAATAACCTATTATTTTGATAGCTTTTTAGCATGAAAGACTAAAGAAGAATATAATGTTTAATGCCTCCAGATCAGTTATTCCATATCACTTTGTATTTCTGAATGTGGTAAAAGTGATCTATGAATGCAGAGTAAATGCTGACCAGGAAGTGATGCAACTGGGAAAGGCCTGGAATGGACCTTTGGGAGGCAGTGGATAACATAGAGCAGGTGCACCAACCCAGGCGTGAAGGTTGGATGGAGGTCAGTGGACAAGAAAGGGTTAAAAATTTTAATATCTTGCAGACAGATCCTTAACGTTGCACTTGAAAATACAAAGGTCAAGAAAAGTAATCAACTTCCATTGTAAAGGGTTAGTTTCAGAATTAGAGAAATAACTCAGGCAAAGCTATTAAGCAACAGCACATATGGTGATCTGTGTTAGCCCTATTTCAAATTAAAGTGTCCATGTCACCTCACGAAGGTACCCCCCTTCTCTCTAAACCTCATTTGTCAAGGGAGGAGATGAGCCATCTGATCTCCAAGATACTCTCTAGTCTCACATTCTACCACTGTGTTTCCAGTCATCAAAAGGAGGCTGATGCTCAGCCAACTTTTCTGCAGCCTGATTGCTTTTGACATCCTTTTCTTTGCCAGGAACACATGCCTACATGTGACTGGCTTGGGATCTATAAATTAAAGTAAATTAGGGTAACTGCTAGCAATCGAAAGTAAAAAGAGGATCATATGTCTCCTTTTGCAATCATTACAGGTATCTGAGAATGCTGTTGCTATGGTTGACCTTAGTCTAAGCTTTAGGTTTATGTCCCTTCCCAAGTTTTCATTAAAGACGTCATCTCAATGAAAGAGGTGGGATGAACCTTAAATGTTTAAAAGCCCCTAGAATTCAGACTTCAGTCACAAAGGTGCCCATACCTTATTGCTTCCTAAATCCCATTTTTTATCTCCATAATACATCTGGTTTTCAGTATACCAGAGAAAATGAAATTTTTCACTTCTCTAGCAAACATTCTTTATGTTTTTTGACTATATTTTCCTTGTAAAATTGACAGTACCTTGAAAATCCACAGAGCCTATGCTCTTCCTGTCCGGTGAGAGTTCAATGCACTTCCCTTAACTCTGGTCTTTTACCTTTAGATTCTTTTGGCTGTCCTTACTAACAATTTCCAAGACATTGAGTCTGTCAGGTACAATTGCATAATTGACTTCATGAGTTAGTTGTTGAAAATGCACATTTCAAAATAAAGCAATCACTAAAAGCATCACAAATTAATTACTGATTTTTAAAAAGAAAACATATTTCATAATTTAAAGTATCATTGTTCATAATGGTGTCTGGAAAGACTTAATATAATACATACATATTTTCAATAGAAACAATATATATATTGAAAAATATATATATTGAAAAAATATATAAACTAGGAGTCTGGAGCCAATAAGCCTCATAACTTTGTAAAGACAAAAATTAAAAACAAGAGACATAATTCTCCCAGTTTTAAGTAAGGGAGGAGACTTCTTTTCTCTTTGTCTTAGAACATTTACTTTAAAAAACTTGTAAGTACTTTTTTCTTTTTGAAATGTATATAAATCCTCTTGAATATTAGATAGGCCTTTGTCAGCTATGGGACCCAGGAGCTTCTTTCTCCAGCACCTGGGAGCCATTTCTTTGAAAGAGAAATGTCTAGGGGCACCTGGGTGGCTCAGTCAGTTAAGGGTTAAGTGTCTGCCTTTGACTCAGGTAAGGATCCCAGGGCCCTGGGATTGAGCCCCAAGTCCCTGCTCCCTGCTCAGTGGGGAGCCTGCTTCTCCCTCTCCCTCTGCTGCTCTCCCTGCTTATTCACACTCACTCTGTCAAATAAATAAATAAATCATAAAAAAAAAAAAGAAAAATAACATAAATATGTAGAAGGACAGTGCCCTGTCTCCTGCTTTCTGTGGGAAGGTATTAATCCAGCTTCAGTAGGCTCCTCCTTCCAAGTAGTAAAACTACTTTCTGCCCTTGAGAGTTGGAGTTTGCCTTTTTGTTATTATTTCTGAACAAAGCCCATTAATATACATGATCCCTCCAACTACCAAGTACTTGGGATAAATTATGAGTGATCATTGGTACCCTTGAGTTCTCTCACTTAGTCATTGTTACCTTGAGGACATTTATGTAATAGGTTCTATTTGCTTGGCTGTTTAAGGGGGTGTGAATTCTTTCTGTCTTTGAGACCCCTTAGCGGATTGCATCAAGTTCAGGCGCAATGTTTACTTAATAATACAACTGTTTTCTGTCTCTATAACCTTTATGGAGAGGTTTTCTGGATTGGTGGAAGATTTTGTGTTTTTTATTGTATTTCCTTGATACCTTCACCATAATAAAACCATTTTCCCGGTACTTATTTTCAAATAGGTTTTCCTTTTTGCCCTTCAAAGAGCCCCAACCCTTGGGCACTTTAATCTGACTTAAGTCACTTTTCTTCAGACTGTAGAAGACCAGTTCCCCCCACCCCCCACCCCTCACAGTCTCTTGCACCATTTTTGTCCACATCGACCCTGACGTGCTTCACTCTAAACAGCCTGCAAGTCTGTACGTGGGTGGGCCAGAAGTGAGTCCTTACAGCCCTGGAGAGCTAAGTCTGGGAATGCACAATCCCCCAGGAATGGCTACAGACCAAGGCCTGGGTTGGTAAAAAGTACAAATGCTCCAGCTTTCTGGCTGCCCATCAGAAAAATTCTGAGGTGTGACCTATACCACTCCTGGTGTTCCCTCATGTGGTCAAGTGGAGGGAATTTTGCCCAGTAAGGCAGCCTTGATTGGCCTCCTCTACTTGACATACCCACTTTCTTATTTCTCTTGACGGTATTTCCTGGGAACATTCTTAATAATTTACACAGTTCCTCATTACATAGTTAATCTAAGAAATGCTCTCCACTTTCACTTCCAGTTTCTTCACTAGGGCAGACTTCCTCTTGCCACCCCTCCTGGTGCTCTCACTAACCCCTCCTAGATGATGGATGACCTTTCCTCAGGAAACCAAAGGTAGAGTCACCATCCCAGGGCTCCGTTCCCATTTCAGCTTCGTGCTCAGAAAGAGCTTCTTTCTTCTGGAGATTGATTATTAAAGGAAGATGAGATAGGAGGGTAGTGAGCTGGAACTCTGAATGAAAACTGGTATGAGAGCATTCTAAAACAGCAAAAGGACTTTAGTAGAAAGGTAGGTGAGATTCAAATAAAGTCTGTTAAGTTCAGTTAACGATACTGTACCATGGCTCATTTTCTGGTTCTGATAAATACGATGGTTACATAGGACGATGATGTGTTGGGAGGGATAAAGGCAACGTTTTGTGCTAAAATTAATTCGTAATTAAAAGATTAAAAAATATATTCAAAACCTAGAAAGAGACAGTAGGAGGAAAATGTTTTTTAGCTATTTCCTAGCTTTTAAACAACTGTGGGGCACACGGTTTTTGGAAAAACACATTCCTGCTAGGCCTTTCAGTTATGCAAATACAAGACAGGGATTAGCATCAGAAAAGATGCCTGAATGCCGTCTAGAAGAAGCACAATTGCTCAGGGCAATAATGTATTGCTGGTGGATGTTTTATGCAGAGTTGCAACTCCGCAGTCTCTTTTCCTTTTACAGAAGTGTTTGTTTTTAAACTACAGGTAAAGCTGTACTGTGAGCTGAGATTGAGATTTGGTAAATTAGAGGGCTATGTGTGCACCTGCACACTCGTGTGTGTGTGTGTGTGTGTGTGTGTGTGTGAATGACACCCACACACCTGCATGTACATGCTTCCAAGGCGTAATTTAACTGGTTCTTCGCAGAACAATAAGAGAGGCCTGTGAAGACTCAAAAACATACAAGTTCATTCTGCTTTTTCCCAACAAAAAAGATTAAAGCAAGAGAACTGGCCCTGGCTGAGAAGATTCAAACCAGCAATGGCCCGTTGTGCAGAAAGAGATCACTAAAGCAATTTTGAGAAGTGTATTGTGGCTGCACTAATTTGTTCTGCTGATTTGTCCATCTTGTTGGGACTGTATTTGTTTTTTTGTTTTTAAGATTTTTTTTTTGATTTATTTGAGAGAGGGAGAGAAAAAACATGAGCAGGGGGAGTGGGAGAGGGAGAAGCAGACTCCCCGCTGAGCATGACCTGAGCTGAAGGCAGATGCTTAATCCACTGAGCCACCCAGGCACCCCTGGCCTGTATTTGAAACATAAGATGCTCAGAATCACCATCTCTGATTGAGGTAGACTGTCCTAGATGACATGAAAGCGAGTTGGCATTTGGGGGAAAACTCTATGATGAGGAAGGGAAGAATATTACAAGTGCCACAAAAGTACCATCAATGCATGTTGGGACTTCAAGAAGATCCAATAGTGTTGGGTCCGTAATCAAAGGAGCGAGATTGATACCAAGGGAAAGTCAGGCAAAGCTTTATTGTGCGCCAATCATCAAGAATCAAACTGACCAGCCAGGGCCGTCTCTTACAAAGAGAGGCGACCCCTCTCTGCCTTACAGACTGGCTTTTAAGGGCAAAGGCCATGTGGTTGAGCCTGGCCACACACAGGTGGCCAATGACACAGAGAAAACTGCACGGTCAGGCTGGGTCACACATGAGTGACCAGCTGAATTACAGTTTACCCTATAGTAGACATTTGAACTAGCCTATCACCTTGGTCAGAATTGGCACCCAAAAGGCTCCCAAAGGGCGGGGCCCATACTCCTTGGTAGCTAGGGAGACAGTATGTGCCCCCACTGATTGGATACCTCCACCTGGTCTGACCCGCCCTTGTATTTGGGCTTTGTTACCTGGGACTGGTTTCCGGGATTTGTTTTTAAGTAAGTCCCCTGGGGGGAGGGGGGCAGGGACAGTTTATGTTATTACTGTATAAACAACAAAGTCATTGTTTAACCGGATGGAATCGCTCTCCCTAAATAGGCCCTTACAATAGCAGAAATATTATTTTTTATGTTTATCATACCCATGTGTTACTTTGAATCCTTAGTTAAAATCTCATGAAAGATCACAGCCTGATCGAGGCTCTCCTGTGGGAATGGAGGCTCCTTGGAGCAGAGAGAAAGGTCAAAGCAACCATCCTCTAAAGACAGAATATTGGTCTTAGTGGTGGCTTAAGCGAGGTCAGTACGCCCAGAAGAGAGGAAGGTGATCAGCAGCAGAACACCCAGCCAGCGCCGGCCAGCAGGGGGAGATGAGCTGAGGGACACCACGCGAGAACAGAGGTCATGGCAGTTACACAAGCGGACACCTGAAGGTCTCTGAAACAAAACTTCCCAAAGAGGAGGGGTATAAAGAAGACGGCAGCACTCTATTTTAAAAGGCTCTTTAATCCATACTTTTGTATAAACTGGTGAACCCTAAAGATATTGAATTATACATGAATCTTATGGCCTTTTATTCAGACTTCCTCTCATCTCTCCTATGAATTTGGTATCACAGTGGGCAACTTTGGTGTTCATATTGATGACAACCACTGTTAAACCACTGTCAGTGTTATTCTAACACTAGTTAAAATGGTAAGGAAGACTTTTTCAGGACTACGGTAATAAGGAAGAAAGATAGGGCTCAGCTCCAAATACAGCAAAGACAGCCAGGGATTTATAGGCAAGAGCAGAATGAGGGAGTCCGTGGATGGAAGATTACTAAAAGGAGCCTTTGAGGGTAGGGGGAGACTAGCTTAACTGACCTAACAGAATTTTTGCTAAAGGCAGGAGACAATGATCCGATATCAAGGATAGGGAAATTCTCATTGAACTGACTCTTAGCAAGATTCTTGCTCCAACTGAGTTAGGCAGGTATGGCAAAGACAGGGGCCAAAGTCAAGGTCTAGTAGAGAAGAAGGCTCAGTAAAAGCTTATCTATAGTTAGGTCACGGGGAGAGTCTTTGTCACCACAGAGCACAGCCCTGTTAAATTTGCCTGCCCCATCTAGGCCACAGATGAGTTACCCGATATAAAATATAAATAATTTTGTCGACCTTACAGAATTATTCTTAGGATGAAATAAGATATTAAGGTATATAATAACTTAGTAAATGCACAAATAATCCTCTCTTTCTCCTTTGCTGAAGTCTAGAAATGAGTAAATGTAGTACTATTGCTAAGCAATCATCCTTTGCCGTATTTTGCTATTTCTCAGTCTCCTCACTTAGGATTAGCATTCTACTGTTAACCTAATTCAACAAGGGGTCTGTTGGATATCTGCTATGTGTCTAATGCTAATTAAAAATGCTTATCAGTTTAGCTTTCTAGATTTAACTGTTTACAAAGAATATCAAATTTTCCAAATTGAATATCAGGATACATGATCCCAGGGAAAGATGTGTGTGTGCGTGTGTGTGTGTGGGGGGGGGTGTTTTAAGTCAATGCCATAAATGGTGTTTATAGGCTAATAAAAAATATCTTGGAGATAATATTTGCATAAATGTGACAAAGAATTAATACTTCCTCAGTATAATTGAGAGCTAATTCTGTGAAAGTATTTGGATAAGATCCCAAGATTCCACTCAAATCTTTTTCTGTCATTTCTTTCCCTTATTCATCTCCCAACAATATTAAGTGGGATATTAGCAGACACGATGAAACAGGGTTTAAATGCACTTGCACAGTTTGGCTTACTCACCTGCTTTCCTGTGGTTGCCATGACAAGATCACACTCAAGCCCTGGGTCTTGAGTCCTAGTGGTTCCAGAAGAATGAAAACACATGGAGCAGATTTTAATCTGACCAGCTTTCTACAGACCGAAATAGCCCAGCTGAGTCCAGCAGAGTGACAGCTGGTCCGTGATCTGTAAATGAGGAAAATAAATATTTGCTATTTTGAGCATCTGAGATTTTGAGATTGTTTGCTATACAGTTTTACTGCATCAACACTAACACATGCTAAGGGTCTCAAAGTTTAAAGTTAAAGAGGCTCTTCCAAAGCCCCCTCTTAAGTGTCAGACCCTAATTTGCACTGTTGCAATAGTATGGGTGAAGAGGAGGCCGCCTCTAGAGACTGGAAGTCCTGAGGGAAAATGGACTTTATTTCCGTAACTATGATCCAAAAAATTTCCATTAACAGTGATATTGGTTAATACCTATTTAGGGCATAGTATTTTTTAGGAGCAGTTCTCAGCTACTGGCATAGTATTAAAGGGAATAGATTTGAAAGCCATGCTTTCTAGGATCAAATTTCAGTTCTGATTAGCCATTTAATGTTGGCTAGGTAGATAACTTCTCTATGCACCAGCTCCCTCGCCTGTGAGTTTTGGATGAGAGGTTATAGTTCTTATCTCATGGGATTGTTGTGAAGATTACATGGGTTAATTATACACTGGCACCTAATGTTAATTATTATTGTTATTACTATTACACGTATAAATTTAACTCTTGAACAATCCATTTAAAGAGTTAACATTATTCTTATTGTATAAACATGCATGAACAGAAAAATAGCATAACAAAAAACCATAGTTTTAGCAGTATTGTTTCTATCTCTTACTTGACTGTGATCTTTTGCAAAACACTTACACTCTCTCTGCCTAAATTTTTTAATCCTTAAAATGGGTATAACAATTATAATACCTTCTTTTGGAAAGAGTAAGTATTTGTGCCTTGGCAGATAGCTGGGGGGAAGTTTGGTGGTGGTTATGAGAAAGTCCTTAAAGAAGACCCGAAGGGTTCCAAAGCCTTAATGTATATATACCTCCACATAAATTTTTTTTTAAGATTTTATTTATTTGAAAGAGTGAGTGAGAGAGAGAGACAGAGCATAGGAGGGGGGGAGAGGCAGAGGGAGAGGAAGAAACAGACTCTCTACTAAGCAGGGAGCCTGATGCAGGGCTCAATCCCAGGACCCTGGGATCATGACCTGAGCTGAAGGCAGACACTTAACCGACTTAGCCACCCAGGTGCCCCTAAAAATTTTAAGTAATAAACATACCAATAGAAAAATAGATAATTGTATGACTGACAATTGACAAAATGAGAAAAATCACTTGGCCAAGTAAACCTTCAAAAAATTTAAAGCTCAGTATTCAAAAATGCAATTTAAAATGACATGCTATTTGGTGATTATACAATTGGGCCTTAAAAGTAATTCTGTCGGGGTACTGGTAGGTAGAACATTTAACTCTCGATCTCAGGGTCATGAGTTTAAGTGCCATGTTGGGTGTGGAGCTTAACACTCCCAATAGGCTGTGGTAGAAACATCTTCTTTTATATTGCTGGCAGGGAAGGAGGATGTTGGGTTTGGGGGAATGTAAATTGAGACAAATCTTTCCATAGGGAATGTTTGTAATACACATCACTTGCCTTAGATCATAAGATCCAAAAAAATCTACCAACATATGAATGGGTGGTTAAATTTTAGTATAGTCATACAAAGGAATAACATTCAACAACAAAAAGGACTTTACTTCTGAATATATATTATACAACCAGGGTGAAGCTCAGAAACATGTTGGGTGAAAAAGCCAGAGTCCTACATCTTGTATGATTCAATTCTTATGAAGTTTAGGGTAGAAAGGTGACAAAAATGAAAATAGTGATTTCCTCCTGCAGTTTGGGGGCACTGGGAAAAGGGAGATGGGAAAGGGGGAATTGGCTGGAAAGGAAAACAAGAGAACATTCTAGTGTGATGAGATATTCTATATTTTCTATATTCTATAGATACTGTTAATAGGTACTATAGGTACTAGAATATAGGTACAATATTCTATAGGCACTATTAATGTCCCCATTTTAGAGATGAGGGAACTGTTGGTGGTTGGTTGCGTGGGTATATACATTTGTCAAGTCTCTTAGAATTGTACACTTAAAATTTTATTGCATGTAAATTTATCTCAGTTTTAAAAGAGGAGAGGCAAGGGTCTTAAAAAGACTCATATAGCATTCCCCAACAATTTTAATACTGAGAGTGTATCCAAAGTGTTAAATGTTATATATACTAGATCTTAAAGGACATCTCACCAAAGATACACAGGTAGCAAATAAGTGTATGAAAAGATGCTCTACATCACATGTCACCAGGGAACTGCAAATTACATAAAAAAGCAGACACCATTAGACACGAATTAGAATGGCCAAATCCTGACAAGGGCGTGGAGAAACAGGAACTCTCATGTATCACTGGTGGGAATGCAAAATGGTACAGCCACTTTGAAATACACTTTGGCAGTTTCTTATGAAACTGAATATACTCTACCATATGATCCAGCAAGTGTGTTCCTTGGTATTTACCCAAAGGAGTTGAAAACTTATGTCTACAGAGAAACGCACACATGGATTTTTATAGCAGCTTTATTCAGAATTGCCAAAACTTGGAAGCAACCAAAATATCCTTCATTAGATGAGTGGATTAATAAACTGTGGCATATCCGGATAATGGAATATTATTTCACAAAAAAGAAATGAGCTATTAAGCCATGAAAAGACATATAGGAATCTTAAATGTTTTGAATTGTACAGGTAAGTTAAGCATACGCCTCATTGTACATTTTCATATACTCGGTGAAAGAAACCGATTCTAAAAGTCTACATACTGTATCATTTCACTTATATAGCATTCTGAAAAAGGTAAAACTATAGGACAATAAAAGATTGGTGGTTGCCAGTGATAGGAGTAAGGGGAGAAATAAATGGGCAGAACATAGAGAACTTTTACAGCAGTGAAAATACTCTGCATGACACTATAATGATGAATACAGGTCATTATATATTTGTCTAAACCAACAGAATATAAGCACCAAGAGTGAACACTAATGCAAACTATGGATTTTGGGTGATAATGATGTGTCAGTGGAAGTTCACCAATTATAACAAATGTACTACTCGAATGGTTGATAATGGGGGAAGCTATGCATGGTTTGTGGCAGAGTGAGCATATATGGGCAGTATCTGTACCTGGGCTCAATTTTGCTGTGGAACCTAAAAGTGCTTTGAAAAATAAAACCTATCAAAAAATTTTTAATTAAAAAAAAAAAGGTAAAAATGCCCATCTAAACTCCAAAGAGTGGGATACTTGGAAATGTTTGGAATTTGAATAGTCATACTAATTAGAATTTATATCAACAAAGAAGCAAGTCTCTGAAAATAGCAAAAGATAAAATAGCAAAAGTTCTTTGACTGAACACTAAGGGAAAAAGATATCTGTGATTTCTATAAACTGTAATCTCTATATGCTCCCTTAGGCAAGCTTTGTTTGCTCTCTCCTTTGTCACTGAGAGTCAACATTGTTTCTGTTTCTACTTCTCATTGGTTATCTTGGGCTCAAAAGACCTTTATGTCTAGGAGGAAAGACATCATGGTGGTAAATATGTATGAAAATATTTATTTTATCATTGTTTACAGCAATGAAGAATATGAAAAAATCTAAACATCACATGGTGTGACAACTTTTCTTAACAAATCGTGATCCATGAAATTAAATATCGTGGAAGCACACACTAGGAAAACAATCCCAATTTGTCAATTTGTGTCCTATTAGTAGTGTGACCTTGAACAAATCTCTGTCTCAGTGTTCTCAGTGTGAAATGGGGACACTGATAGAGAGTCATTGCAAGGATTAATTCAGTTAATATTTGTAAAGAAATTAGAACAGTGCCCTGAAAAGACAAAATTCTAACTAAGCATTATTTGTTAATATATTAGAAATTTATTTTATAAGAGATAGTGTATAAATAAAAAGAAAGCATTGCTTTTTGGGTGGAATGTTTAATTATGATTCTTAACTTCCTCTTTATTTTTATTACTATTTTTAAATGTTCCCACCATGAATATTGATTGAGGGAACATAAAAGGTAAAGTTAAAGAAATCTTTGCACAATCATTTCTTACACTAGTAATATGGCTTCATATGTTCTTTCTGGGAAAGAAAATAAATTTGAAAGCTATAAATTAATCATAGATAATGTTAATCTTGAATAGACAGATGAAGAAAATGAGATTATGTCTTGGGAACCAAGCATTTTGTGTTGGTGTTTTGAAGGGTTTTGTTTGGTTTTGGTTTTGGTTTTACATTTCCGATATTAAGGAATTCATGAAGCCCGGAGCAGACCAGACTAATGAGTCAGTCCATTAAAACAATTCTGTCAGGGCACCTGGGTGGCTCAGTGGGCTAAAGCCTCTGCCTTTGGCTCAGGTCATGATCCCAGGGTCCTGGGATCAAGCCCCACATCGGGCTCTCTGCTGGGTAGGGAGCCTGCTTCCCCATCTCTCTCTCTCTCTGCCTGCCTGTGATCTCTCTGTCAAATAAATAAATTAAATCTTAAAAAAAAAAAAAAAAACTGTCATCCACCATAGTCTTCCTCAGGCAGGAGCAAACTGATTAATGGTCAGCACTTGGCCGAAAAAGAGCGAGGAAGCTCAGTAGCAATGACCACTGACCTATTTCTCTTTCATTATTTAGTAAAATATCTTAATGTTATAAATTTTATCAAGAAATAGCTGTGTATGTATTTTGCCATCAATTAAGGTAATTTTTGTCCTTTAAAATGACAATTTATGCTATATATTTCCAATGACTGACTCATTCCTGAATTCCTAGAATAAATCCTAGTTAGTGATATTGCATTTAGTTTTTGTTATAGCACTAGATTAGATTTCTTAAATTCTGTTATTAACATTACTACTATTATTATTAAGACTTTTCAAGTGCAGTTTTAGGCTCATAGAAAAATTGAAAATAAGGTATGGTGATTTTCAAACCTGTTTTTCAGATCATTGATTATGCATGCTCTGTTTCTCAGATTTGACTCTTGGGATTATACTAACTTTATAAAGTTAATTGGGATGGCTTCTTTCATTTACTGTGTTCTGAAAAACTCTACATAGCAAAGGAATTATTAACACCTTGAAACTCTCATTGAACTCACTTGTAATTATGGCCCAAATGTTTTTTGGATACTGTTTGTTAACAACTTCACAATTATCTACTCTACATATCAGTCAGTTGGGATTTTTAACTTTTCTTCAGTGAATTTTTATCTGTTTCCTCTAGCTTTTCTGGTAAAAGAACACAAAGTTACAAACACTAATATATCTGAGTATTTCTTCCTCTTCAGTTCATGGGTGGCTTTTTCTTTTTCTGCTTATGCCTTTACAACTACCTCCTACCTTAATTTAATTTTACATTTTTCTTTTCTAGCCTCTTGAAGTGAATCTTTAGATTGTTTCCATATGTTTCTTATTTATGATTGAGCATTTGAAACTTTGAATTTGCTATGAAGTACAGCTTAATTCACTTTGTTTGAATGTTTTCATCATTATTAATTTCTAATTTATAATCACAATTTTTCTTCTTCAATAATTTAAATATTTAGAAGACTTAGCAATAGTCTAGTCACTTTTCTACTTATTATTTCATTATAAACATTTTCGTTATTTCATATTTTTATATTCATTATTATATATTTTATATTTTTATATAAAATTTTACATATCACATATATTATTATATATTTTATATTCATTATTTCATATTTGTTTATATTTCATATAAACATTTCATTATAAACATTTTCAGTTTTATTACATTTTTCAGAAATTTAGAGATGACTGTGGAAAGTCTTTTTTTTCCCCAAGATTTTATCTATTTATTTGACACAGGGAGAGAGAGAGTACAAACAGGGGGAGCAGCAGAGGGAGAGGAAGAAGCAGGGTCCTTGCTGAGCAGGGAGCCCAACCTGGGGCTCACAGGATTAAGACCTAAGCCAAAGGTAGCCACTTTACCAACTGAGCCAACCAGGAGCCCCATGGAAAGTCATTTTAAAAACATAAACATAGACATGGAGTGGGCAACCATCTAATTAAAATAGTGTAGAGGATGATGAATACTAACCAATTCATTTTTAATAAGATGAATTCATCAGATTCATTGTCATTAAAAACTCAGACACTGCAAGATCCCAAGTATTTGTTCTGTTGCTAATAGGAAAATGGTGACAATGTACTATATCACTGAATGAAAATAAAAACACACAAAAATAGTACCAGAGAACATTTTGTAAAGAACAAGTAATGTCAGCTGGTGTGCCGAGAATGTCGATAAAAACCCTATTACAAATCAAAGCATATGATTCTGTATTAGGGCTCACCAGCTATGACTCCACTACTCAGACATTTAAATATTACCTTCTCCTTCAGTGTAGTCCTTGTTATACTCAGTAACTAACATTGAGGACTTTAATAGGTATAGTCTAAGTAAATCACTTAGTGCATCTGGAAATTTAGTATGTGGAAAATAAGGAGAGACTTGGGATTTTCAGATTTCAAAAATGCCTAACAATTTGACTACATAGGCCAATTCTAATTATATTCTAATAAGGTTAAATTTAAGTCTTAAGATTTTGTAATACTACATAACTTTTATAGTGGATTATATGTATATTTTTTCCTCTACCATCTCTTAAATTAATTATATTGTCAAGAATGCCAGTTCTAAAACCATAAAATGAGGGCGCCTGGGTGGCTCAGCTGGTTAAGGCATCTGCCTTTGGCTCAGGTCATGGTCCCAGGGTCCTGGGATCGAGTCCCACATCGGGCTCTCTGCTCGGCAGGTAGCCTGCTTCCTCCTCTCTCTCTGCCTGCCTCTCTGCCTGCTTGTGATCTCTATGTGTCAAATAAATAAATAAATAAATAAAATATTTAAAACCATAAAACGATACTTCTCATTAGATGGCACAGTAGTCAATTTTGTTAGATATTTTCTGTTTAACCTTCCCTATCAATGTGTACATCTTTAGGCAAATCCATTTCTCTGTTACAATATATTGTAGCCATCGTAACCATGACACAGAAGTTACAAAGGACTCTGGTTGGCTGATCAAATACTACTTCTCAAGTCAAGTCAAGTTAATTATTAAAATTAACTTCTGGCTGGCTCTAGCTAGATGCTCTCAGAATAGAAAGACTTATCATTTGGGGAGTACCTCTCATTTTAAATGCATTAATTTTACAAAATTTCGAACAGACCAAAATCAGGACAGTAATTCCTATAATAGAATTTCTACCTTGCCCTAATTAATATTATTTCCAGATCCCTTGTACAGCTATCCTTCCAGTGTTATGAAATAATATTGCCCAGCTCTAATAGGAATTAAAGGCAATCAAGGCAATGTGGAAGAAATAAGGATGGATTCTGGAGAATTCTAAAAAACAAACAAACAATTAATTTTGGGGTCAGGTAAATGCGATGAAAAAGCCAAAAGGGAAAATAGAGCTTCAAGGAAGAAAGTAAATGTCTGCCTACAGCTTATCCTTACATAGATACCAATATAATGTAAGTATAAAAACCAGTTAAAATTTTAAATCAGGGAACACTCAGCTACATACCTTGGAGACACGCAGTAGAGCTAAGAATTCTAGTCGTGTAGACCTGTCCCCTTTGGCCAGGGATTGGTATAAGCATGGTCCCATAATAAAACTTTGACCAATGATATGTGAGGTTATCTGCTAGAGGGATTCTGAGATGGGTTCCCTCATTTAAAAAAAGAGCAATCAAAATAAGATCATGAAAAAAATAAAATAAGATCATGTTGCCCATGAGATTATCACCTGGTGGTGATATGTGGAAAGGCAGCAACAATGTTGGACTCCCTTCTGAAGGGAGTGGGCCTAAGAGCAAACATGCTGAAAATGACAGAAAAGAAAAGAGAAATATTCAAGGAATCTTAATGACATCCCTGAGCCATTGAGTTAGTCAGACCTGGACCTGCCCTTGATATTGATGTGTGAACCTAGAATACTGTCTGTTATGTGAGATCATAAATGTCCTTAAGCTAATTAAAATTCTCTTCCAACTTTTTTTTTTTTTTTTGTGGAAGGAGATAGAGATATGGTCGTGGTGACAGATGGGGGTGGGGGTTGCAAGATAGTCTATTAGTTATCCATTGCTGTGGAACAAATTACCCAAAATACAATTTACAACAACAAACATTTATTGTCACACACAGCTTCTAAGCCTCAGGACTTTGGAGCTATTGAGCTGAGGGGGTGTCTCATAAGGTTGCCGTCATGCTGTCTGTCTGGGTTGCAGTCTCTAAAGACTTGCCTGGGACTGGCTGTTCAGCTTCCACACTCACTCAGATAACTTGGGCAGGAGGTTTCAGTTCCTCACCACATGGACATTTTCCATGAGGCTGCTCACAAAATGGCTTCTCCTGAGCAAGTGATCCAAAGGAAAGAGAAAACGCATGCCGGAGAGCAAGTAAGAGGGTAGTGACCTTGGGATGAAGATACATCATGCCATAACCTTTTCTTGGAAGTGATATACCATCACTTCTGCTGAATTCTCTTAGAAGCAAGTTGTGAAGTCTCGCACACACTCAAAGGGAAGGGAATTAACTTCTGTTCTTAAAGAAAGACTATTAAATAAAATTGTGGACACATTGTAGAATCACCTGAGCTTTATTTTCAAGATGAAGCCATTGTAAATATTTAAATACTGATAGAAGTATCCAGCAGAGATAAACTGTGGACATTTCAGAGTATTAGTGTCTACTTTTGCTATGTGCTAAGTTGTAAGATCATTTGCTAAAGGTGTTCATTGGACAATACATGTAGAGATATAAGTTAAATGGAAAGAACTGAAGTGATGAGGGAAATAACAGAGAGTGCCAAGTTAGAGACATAGGTAAAAATATGTTAAAAGCTATAAAAGAATTCTATATTACACAGATAATTCTACATAATATGAATATCTTGAATAAAAAGATACATTTCTATCAAAACAAAGAGATATATTTCTATTAAAACAAAGCTTACTAGGAGAAATCCTAGTTTGTTTGTTTGTTTGTTTGTTTCTTTAAGGATTTTATTTATTTGACAGAGAGAGAGATCACAAATAGGCAGAGAGACAGGCAGAGGGAGAGGAAGAAGCAGGCTCCCTGGTGAGCAGAGAACCCGATGCAGGGCTTGATCCCAAGACCCTGAGATCATGACTTGAGGTGAAGGCAGAGCCCACTGAGCCACCCAGGTGCCCCAGAGAAACCTCAGTTTTAAAGGTTTCTAAGAATGAGTCACACATGCATGTGTGTGTGAGTACACAGAGACACACACACACACACACACACACACACACACAGAATCATGGCATACAAATGGTTTGACTAGAGGCACCTGAGTGACTCAGTCAGTTGGGCAGCTGACTCTTGGTTTCAGTTCAAGTCATAATCTCAGCGTCCAGGGATTCCCAGGCATGAGGCTGTGCCCTCAATAGGAAGTCTGCTTCAGGATTTTCTCTCCCTCTGCTCCAAAACCCACGCCAGGCACGGACTCTCTCTCTCCAAAAATCAATCAATCAATCAATCAATCAATCTTAAAAATAAAAACAAATGGTTTGATTAAGGAATTCTTTCACACATTTATGAAACCATAAAATTCATCTGATATACAAACTCTTACAGAGCTTACACAAATGAAAAAACTTTCAATTGTTTTATGTAATGTATTTCCCTTGCATAAATAAATTAGATCAATCATTAAAAAAATTAAAACAGGCATTTAAATTCTGTATTTCTCTGAAACATTAATATGGGACCAAGTTTTGTGTATCGCCATCATGTATCTGCCCCAGGATTTCTCGTTTATTTGATTACAACAAATTTTGATAATGTAGCACTGATTATTTCTTAGAACACCATGAGAAACATTGCTGTATCAGATGAGCCCTAGCTAAAACAAGTATTTTCCAGGAAAGCAAAAATGGCTTAGTATCAGGAAATATGTTAATATCTTTTAATCTACCAACTGATCAAAGATGGTAGTGGAAGAATGCCGGTTGTCTTGATAAATGTCAGAAGACAATTTGATACACAACATCACTACTGGCAAGAACTTCCTTAGCATAACAAAAGCATTCATCTCAAAGCAATAACCTACTTTATAATTAATAGTTAAAAAATAATTAGAAGACACATGAGAGTCAGAAGAAAGACAATTGTAAATGGAAGAAGAACTCATCTTCCAATTACTGTTCCCATTCCCAGAAGAGACCTGCTTTAAAATCTGAACTAGCCCAACTTAAAGAAAATCTGTCATTTCACTCTTTTGGCAGTATTTTGCATTGCTAATAGTAGAGAAACTGGAAGATGGCCCTTCAACAAAATTAACTTCTTAATGAATACACCAAGTTTCTGTACACACAAAATTATTCTAGTAATCCAAACTTTTTGACAAAAAAAGTAAAATGCATTTGAAGGCTTCACATGCCTGGGAGGAGCTGATACATATAAGAATTCCCACATACACTCACATGCATAAAACAAGGTTCTGTGGGAGGAGCTCTCTACAGAGTGGAGTAATGCATGTAGTTTCTTGGTTATGGACAACGATCTAGGGAAAGAGAGATGACCTGGGAGATATTCCACGTGGGGATTTAAAGAAAATGATACCTAATAGTGAATTTTAAGTTGTTCCCAGATTTGTGTAGACCGTAAACCCCCTTCTGCTCTCTGGGTCTAATGCACCCTAGCTTTGTATTGGTACAACTTCAGCATATAGAGGAGGGAAGGTAGTCACAGAGGCAGAGACCACAGAAGCAGATGTACTGAGAATACGTCAAATATCAAAATTCAGAATGAGACGAAATCACCATGAGAATATAAGCCCCCAAATTTTCAGAAGTAGTGCATTAGAATCTGGAATTCTTGCCAACCCGGGATGAGAGCCTTACTTGTTTAATTTGTAAATTAAATAAAACAATAACCAGGAGACTTAGGGGCTCACAAAGCTACCCAGTATCACCAGTATTATTTAATTCTGCTTTTACGATTTTTATTCAATGCAATCATTCAGGGAAAAGGAACACATCATATGAAGGGACAAGGCAAAAATATCAGTATTTGCCAAAGTAGGGTTTCACACTTGGAAAACCCAAAGAACTAATGAGAGAATTCAGTAAGGTAGCTTGACTAAAATGCAAAATATCAACGTTTTCTTCCACTAGCAATAACCAGTTTGGAAGTGTAATGACAAAAAGATACTACTTACTAACCAGGATAGTCCTGCTCTATTTAGCAAATAAAAATCTGGGATGCCCATTTAAATTCCAAGTTCAGATAAACAAAGTTTTGTTTTATGTTTTTGTTTTGTTTTTAGTGTGAGTATGCCCCCATGCAATATGGAACATACTTACACTAAAAAAAATTCATACTCACACTAAAAAAAATTGTTTATTCGAAATTCAAATTTAATTGGGCATTCCGTATTTTATTCAGCTACTCTACACCAGAAGATCACTTGAAAAAGGAAGGGACAAGTCATGGAGCCAAGTACACTTTTCCTGAGTCGGTTTATTCCCTGGCTCTGTTATTCAACAATGATTTTCACCATGTCTGTACTTTCAACCTTTACAGTTCTTTTAAAATTGCAGCCAAATTGCGGAATATAACTTTGAGTAATTAAAATAAGTTTTCATTCTGTGTGAATTCCCATATTTCTGGCCCAGGGAGGCCTTTTGGCATCTGGGTAGATTTTCTAAGCCTTATTTCAAACGGGCAAAGTTTATCAGTTTCCTCCCCCTCTTCAAACAAATACCCATCTGCTTGCTCACCTCGCACTGGCTGCTGTGGGCCCACTCTTGTGCAAGCCTGCCTGGTGCTCAGATCAGCAGCGTATCCCACTCTCCCATTTGGTCTTAGAGGGCCCTCGGGGGAACTCGGGCCACACTTTGGAGAAATCTGCTGCATTGCATTAAACAGTGACCATGGCACAGGACAAGGAACCAGCTGTCGAG